>CM052300.1:5843436-5974562 GCA_028455765.1 Lasioglossum oenotherae | reverse complement strand
TATATATATATATATATATATATATATATATATATATATTTACATCAGCTAAGAACTATATACTTTCAAAAAATAGTATTATTAGAATAATATATACATATTTTATTTTTAAAAGCATATAGATGATTTACTATGCAAACATGTTATGTCGATTCATACTGGATCCAATGGGAATAAAAGAAAAGTAAATGCTTCTCAACGTGTAGACACAATGGATGAAAATATATTCACATTAAGGTATTAGGAATCATGATTATTGAAATAATGATTGATAAAGAGTTTACTTATTTAAAGCATAATTAAATTTTCAGAGAGAAACTTGTATCTTCTGTAACTGAAAATGTTTGTCCTATTCCACAATCAATTCTCAGGAAGTATATTGCATACGCACGACAATATGTTAAACCAACGCTTACTACAGAAGCGGGTACAATATTACAAAACTATTATTTACAACTTCGAAAAAGCAATAATAAATTCAGTGGTATATCTGTGTATAATAGGCAATTAGAAGCTATGATAAGATTAACTGAGGTGTAGTTTCTTCAAATGTTCATGAAAATTTCATATTTTTAATTTATCATTTATAAGTGGTTAAAGTTAATATTATTATGCAGGCTAGAGCAAAATTGGAATTACGTACTGAAGCAACTGAAACAGATGCTTTGGAAGTGATAGAAATTCTACGATATGCAGTTGATAATAGTGTTGTTAGTTGGCCATCATTAAATAATAAAAAAGGAATAGATAGAAAAGTAAGTCAATTAGTCCATTTCCGTTATTGAAAGTAATATATGAAAAATAATAATGAATATTTTTTTTTGAAGCTCAGAGAATTTACACAATTATTAAAGAAGGAAACAGTATCTTCTAACAATCAAACATTTTCTACAAAACAGCTACGTGAAATCGCATTAGATGGGAAAGTTTCAATGGATGATTTCTCTCGATTGATTTCAAAATTAAATGAAAGTGGAGTTTTATTAAAAACTGGAAGTAACACTTTCAAATTTATACCAGACTGATATTATCTTAAAGTCTAAAAGTAAATAAGGATAAAAATTGCATTTATATTTATTGTGACGACGTTGTATGCGAAAATTCAGTATTATTAGCGTTATTTATATATGTTTCCGCAGTTGCTTTGATTTTCCTACACTTTTTCTAAATCAGTGAAAATGTTTGAGAAGTGAGAATAAGTGATCGAGAATACACACAAATGTTTCGGTTTATTGTCAGACAATATTCACATAAATTATTAAATGTATTATACATGTTAAAAGTTAAGCATATTCTTCTAATCATGTCGACTTTGTATTTTTGATATTATTAAATATATTTTTGAATTGCTACAATAAAATCATTTTGTAGGTACAAAATGTTGCATCAGAATAAATGACTATTAGTATTGTTACATGTTAGCTTCTACACTTCAAAACAATCTGCTTTACATGGTAGACGCCAATACATGTAAAGACAACATCTTGGGCTTGGAACATGAAAACAACAAGGTTTGCAGCATGGTCCTTTAGGGATATATATTTTTGGTGGTGAGCAAGGTGGAGGAGGTATTGTAACCTTGCATCTGTATAATAGAATTGTTATAAATTACATGTTAATTTATCATAATGTTACAGTAAATCCTCTATAGTCGCAAAAGCCTCGGGGAGGTTCGTTTGCAAAATTCGTAGACGGACACTATCTTCTTGAGCTTCAAAGACCGAGCCGAACGTAGAAAAGGACAGCGCGTGTAAAGAGAGACCGCGCGCGGCCGAAGCGACTGCGACTCTCCGCGTCTTTTTCTTTCCCATACGCTATCCTTCCTTGTGCCCGAAACTTTCACCACTAAATACAGTTAAAATTATATCGTGTTTGGTATTATTTTAATCAGAAAAATGCCACAAATATATTGGTGGAAGTTTCATAAAAAAATAAATAACAATAAAAAAGTTTTTATATTGTTATTATATTGTGAGACGCACGGGCCTATGAAGTATCCCGCGACGGCGACTCTCCGCGTCCTATTAGCAGTGGTTCACATGGATATACCCGAGCCGAGATCAGATTACTACAGTAGAGGGGATATTTTTTTGCGTTTATGGTGTACGGCCTTTTTGCGACTATAGAGGATTTACTATTTCTAATTTAATTACTAATATTATTTATTCTAGTTCATCATCAATTTTAATATGAAAAACAGTCGGGGACAATATTAGGGCGGTAAACTCGTTTCCAGAATTGCAAGGGTGTGGGATGCGCGTTCTCATTTCTCGATAATTAATACAAAGATGGGATTTTTCAATAGTCAAAAGCGCTAGATAAAAGATCAATCTAGTAATTCGCCTCGTAAACGTAAAAATAGGACTTTTGGGGGCGCTTGCGAGCTAGATTGATCTTTTATCTAGCGCTTTTGACTACAAAAAACCACATCTTTGTATTATCAAGAAGTGAGAAATTAAAAATACTTAAAATTTACTTAAAACACTTAAAATTCTGGAAACAAGACTACTGTAATAAAAGTGGACCGATTTACGTCGTGCTTGGACTCATTTTAACCACCACACTTGAGGAGGTAAAACAAAAATTACGGCATTTGAAATTTTCTGATATTCCGCGTTTACTTTTTACGCTTGCTATTACTTTTTGTCGAGTCATGCTCGAATCGATTCCCCGAAGTGAATAAACGGAAGAATTTTGCTTTCGGATCCCAAACTTTGCAAGAAGTGAGCACTAATGTAATCAATAGACCGCGGATATTTATGCAGTTATGGTTTATAAAAATTTCTAATAAATTCAACAGAACTTAGTTTGATTTTTATTTATTATGGACGTACAAATGTTATTGCCAATGAAAATAGAATTTTGTTTGGTATCACTTTCTGAAAATTCGTTAATAAAATGGAAAATTGCATAAACATCCGCAGTCTGTAATTCGTGCCGAGCGGACAAAATTGACAAAATGTTATTTATATGTAAATATATATATGTGTGTGTATTGTACCACAATGAGAGGAACTGTCCTAGAAAAATGTAGTCCATTTAATAGGACGCGTTGTAACTCTGCCTAGGCATCTTGCTGGACATGCAGGTGGGCAATATGGAACACATTTCGGCGGACAAGGTCCGCACGGCACTGGTGGTGTGCAAATTGTAATTTTACAGGGTGGTGGGCAAGCCAAGCAAGGTGATGGGCAACATGAGTATGGTACACACGCTGGTGGACATGGTGGACAACATCCTGTTGCAGGTGTCACGCAACACGGCGTTGGTGGACAGCATGGCGAACATCCTCCGCAAGACATTCTAATAATTTAACTCTTTCTTCGTAGAGTTCTGCTTCTTTTTTTGGTTTATCTATTATCTTATAACAGATTCGATACACTTTGAATTTTGACAACCGCTCACAAAATGATGATAAACATTTGAAATTTCGATACGCACACCTTTCATTTATTTATCCCGCATTCATTGCAAACATACATTCAGATCGTATTATGGTTTCCTGAAATTAATCGTCTCAGTTTCGAATATAAAAATTAATTAGTGAGAAATGCAAGTAAAAACCATAACAAACGCGTAAAAAAATGCAAAATCATTAGATAACATAAAAATTGTAATGAAATCAAAATTTTTGAGCGTAACCATTGAAATTTGATTATCTGCAAAAATGCCGTGCGACGGAAAAAATCCGAATTGCGAGAAACGACGGGAACTGTTAGCTCAATTAAAATGCTTGATCAGTTCTATGGACAGAAAGTAAGACGACTTGTTGTGCGTTGATTCAGTGTAGAAGAATTTAATGTATTTGTCCCTGCAGAAAACCATGCGAATGGGATGAACCATTCTGTCCACCGCCCGTAGTCTGTCCTGTTTCACCTTGTAACGAGTTACCCTGCTGCGTGAGTACATACAAATCGAATTTCTAATTAAAGTGTTATCAATACTTGCCTCTTTCTAATTTTATTGAAATCATAATCAATTTCTCATATTCTATCTATTTGCATGCTTTATCCTTATTTATTTTCATCCGTACACAAAAAAATTTGATATTTCATTGCTCAATCGACAATTTCGTGCATAAAAATGTAGTACTTTGAATAGAATGATGAATTTCGTGAAATAATTAATATATAGAAATTGAAATGAAATTTTAAGATATGCTAGCTTACAGTTTCTCTAAAAGCACTTTAAGAACTAAACAATAAAGTTTGAGAAATATTTAGAATTCCTCGATGATCGATGTTCTAAACATTCGTTAACAACAGTGCATTAAATTAAATCAATTCATTTTAAAAGCCAGTATTTCTAATATTCTGTTATGTCCATTGAATCTGTCTTAACTAAAGTAAATTGCATTCCCAATTCAAACTTCCAGAGTCCCGTCAAACGCTGTAAGAGCTTCGAGTTTCGAGCAAGTATTTTGTATAGATGCGAGTGTATCAAAAGGAACGGCTTGCAAGACAGGTGTATGATGTGGGATTGTATGGGGAGACCGGAGTGTATGACAAAATTGTATCCCGTTTGTGGTCCAGGCCAATTCGCCCTATTGAAATTAACGGATCTAGGAGATGTTGAAGTTGCTCTAAGGAAATACTATTGCGCCGATAAAGCCCGAGAATCTGCTTTGGCGGCTTATTGTAGATTAGTTTGTAGCAACCCTTGCGATCCCTGCTGCGAACCATGTCCGCCATGCCCACCACCAGCATGTTGCCCACCAGCAGTGTGTGGCCCACCACCAGCATGTTGTCCACCAGCAGTGTGTGGCCCACCAGCAGTGTGTTGCCCACCACCAGCATGTTGTCCACCATCTACATGTTGTCCACCCTCCATTTCTTGTTGCATACCAACATCATCGGTACCACCATGTGTATCCTATAAAATTGCCGTGCCGTGTCCTCCACCGTGCCCTCCGCTGTGTCCTCCACCGTGCTGCCCGCCATGCCCTCCACCATGTCCTCCACCGTGTCCTCCACCGTGTCCTCCACCATGTCCTCCACCCTGCTGTCCACCATGTCCTCCACCGTGCTGCCCACCATGTCCTATACCCTGCTGTCCACCATGCCCTCAACCGTGCTGCCCTCCTCCATGTCCTCCGCCATGTCCTCCACGATGTCCTCCGCCATGTCCTCCATGTGGCATTCCATGCTGTCCTCCGCCATGTCCTCCATGTGGCTTCCCATGCTGTCCCCCACCGTGTTCACCATGCTGTCCTCCACCATGTCCCCCACCGTGTCCTCCTCCTTGCTGTCCAGCTATATGTCCACCTCCTTGTTTACCATGTATACCCTATTGTTCGCCGTGTCCCCCACCGTATGTATTTTGTGACCCTCCTTGTGTTTCCTGTTGATTTTATGAACTACTTTTATGAACTATTTTATGTGTCAAAATTTTATTCATCGAACATTGTAATTATTTTACACACGAAATGAAATCGCTATACTCTCAATTAAATAAAAGTAACTGTTCACAATTTGGCACGCATTATAACATATATTATATATGTATACATATCGCAACAGTATAACACGTTTATATAAACGCTTAGGCGGAATGGCGCTGTACTTTCAGTCTTCCATAAAATGGCTACAATATTAATTCCTTTCAACTGCAAAGTAATTCATTTAAAACTGTTTCTTAAAACGTTTTCGTAGAATGATTTTGCGAGTTCGAGAATTGAAGTAAAAATT
This sequence comes from Lasioglossum oenotherae, assembly GCA_028455765.1. Classification (NCBI taxonomy): domain Eukaryota; kingdom Metazoa; phylum Arthropoda; class Insecta; order Hymenoptera; family Halictidae; genus Lasioglossum; species Lasioglossum oenotherae. Next base: position 5,968,875 of record CM052300.1, on the reverse strand, counting down.
AATCAATTAATTGAAGATATATGCAACAACAACAAATATATTGAAAATTAAACGTTATCTTGTATTATATTGTTCACAATTTATGCAAGGGTTTTTAAGGATACGATTCGTATTATTTTAGCGATTTTTATAATTCTAAAAATAAAATGATGGTTATACATATAATGAAGTTTAATTATAGGAAATATAAGATCGGGTATTATAATGAATTAACTCCCACAATATGGTGTAATAAACACGAAAAAGGTTTTTTTTGAGAGGTCAATTAAATGTGAAATGTGTCATCGTTTTCTATTTATATTTTATTTATTATTTATTATAAAAAGTAAAATTAAATAGCAATAAACATTGAAATAAACATTAAAATAGAAATTGAAATTAAAAGAAAAATTAAAAGTGAAATTGAAATTAAAAGTAAAATTAAAATTTCTTCAGTATCCCGGAAATTCTGTTGACCGCCCTCTTGAGCCACAGTTGAATGGACGTCTCCGTTTCTCGTCTATTGCCGGCTATTTAAAAAATATACGAAAATGGAGTAAAAATATAACAATGAAACAATTATATATAAACCCATACGTTTAATTTAAAAAAAACATATACGTACACATATTTTTGTAAAATCATTTATTAGCATATATTCAATTTTTTTGTGTTTTATGTCACTGAACTTTAAAGCTTTCCGCTCTGCAAGTAATGGTAATCTTATTTTATATAAAATTATTATTTTTTGTTGGAAATTGTTGTGGGTACCGACAGCGAATATAATTCGCTGGAGGACATGTTGGCCATGGCTTGCCGCCGCAATCGGGATGATCTTGACAGGAGGTCAATGGACAAGAATTTTGAAGACCATCTCTGTGCACACAGTAGCACCTTGTGTATAAAATTCCGCCTCTCATTTCAGGAAATTTCGAATCAAGTAACTGAAAGGATAACGACTATTTGACATCTGTATGAGAACAAGTTATTTCTTAGTGTTTGATGATACGGGTGGTACAACCGGTCAGAGCATGATTCTACGTATAAAAATAAGTAAAAAAAAGGAATAAAATTTTTTCCCTTATAAAAATGTTGATTTTATTTAGACTTTGTGCGGCTCCTATTGTAATACGTGCTCTACTAAGGATATTTATAAAATCATTTTTATTATTTCAATCGTTGTAAAATAATAAATCTGGTGGTGGTAGGTTTATGTCTGATGCGTCTGATCATGACCAACCAATTCTATGCACGGGACCAAATCACACGAAAAAATGTTATTCCTTTTTTTATAAAATGATTGAATAGTACTGCGAAGTATATTATCTTTTATTGATAATAAACTTAGAAAAATATGCTATTTTTACGTTTGATTGGTGCATAAAACTATTAATATTATTTTTTTTATTATTTTATTTTTTTATATTAATATGTTTTTAAAAATACATTCCACATAAACTTATTCTATAATGAAATTTTAAATATCCTTATTCTTTTTGTTTTTCGATGTCTAAAAAATTACCAAGTGACTACAGTCATCCTTCGGATTGGGATTTGTGTGGTGGGTATGGTTGTGTGGCTTTATTGTTGGAACATTTTCTATTGATTTCTTGTGCTTATGATTATGATTATCAGTACGTGATTTTTTGTGTTCATCATCTTTTTCTTCGATGGGAATCATCATGAACATAGGTGGGGGTGTTGGTTTTTGTCGCTTCAATTCTTGCGTTTGTCTCAGTATATCCATATTGTGGTAACTATTGTATGTACAATATTAAGAAGGAACATTAATCAAAATAATCGTAATATTAAAAACATCAACGTGGTTTAATATAAGCAATATTTATGTATAGTCACGGTAAAAAGTGAATGTTTTATAACAAAATAACAAACAAGTGTTTCGTTCGATACAACGTCATCATTATAAAACTGCGAGTATCACGTGAAAATGTAACTTAATAAAAATATTGTCGATCTAATTCTTCGCTTCGTTGAACGAAAAATCGTTCAAAAGGCAGAAAACGTTTGTTTCACCAAACTGTGTCTTTGCTCTACGTTTTTTATTAAACATTTACGAATCAAACATATTTATTTTACAAATAAACAAACATATTACAAAGAAGATATTTATTTTTGTATTTATATATATATTATTTTATATATTACTTATTTATATATTATTTTTGTTTAGTTTTGTAAAACTAACCATTCTAAGGCAGTCACCGCGGCTTTTAGTCCACATATTATATCTGCTGCGTTGGTTATTTGGGTTGTAGACATTTTGATTCACTAATATTTTTTTTAATTTCGGATAATATACTTGTTAATTTAGACTGATATGTTACACTTTTGAATTTTGCGTGGCCAGGAAAATGTGGTAAAAATTTAACGGGACATGGCGAAATTTAGAATTTTTTGTTTCATTTTGTTTGTTCTGTTTTTACTTTTTGATTAATGCTGACAACTTTAGAGTATATATAATTTCACTGTGTACACGAACTTACTAATACATTTGTGAATATAAAAACGGAAAATTATAATTAAATTTCGAATTATTTCAAATGTTACGTATATCTCTAAAAATAATAGATTGAAACTACAATTTACATGAGAATATAATATAGTAGTAAAAGAATACATTTGTTTATATTTTATTAACACTTTACCTACCAGAAACCTAAAATAATTGTGCTGTACCAAAAGAAATCATAGAAAGGTTCCTGTTTAGCCATGTACCATAGATTCTACAAAATTATGCAATAATCACCGGTCGGTATAATGTGTCAATAATCATTAAAGAGTACAATTTCTTATTTCACAATCTAAAAAACGTAGTTTATTTTGAAATACGGAGTTACATCGTCACTAACAACACATTTTCGAATAGTCTGGCGTAGAACAGATCGGTTGTGGGCAGCAAATTGGTTTTCCTCGGTACCACTTGTCCGTCTGTGAAAATCAAAATAAGTGGAAAAACTAGAATATCCATAAAATTTTAAAAATCACAGAGAATGGAACTATTCTAGGTAGGAAGAAATGTTTAATTTTCGAGTTAAAATAGCTCCGAGTGCAAAGGGTTACAATAAAAATAAAACTACAGAAAAGTGAAGACTAATATTTGCAAACAAGGAAACAATAATACCGAATGAATTTTAAGTATAACCAAATATAAAAAATACTTTTACGTACACCCTGTAGTACATAACTTCGGCCTGGTATGACATATAATAAATCTGTTCCAATGCTATTCAAATTCGAAGTTAAAATTATTTCCGCGGTAGAACTATATGTAATCAGTGGTCTCTTCATAGGAACGTTCCAAGCTGGTTTACACTCTTCAGGACTAGGTTTTACCGACCAAGCTTCTGGATCATATCTGCAGTCGTATTTTACACACATCATTGGTTTCGTCTTTTTTCTGGAAAGACGCATAATTACGAATTCATTAAAAAATTATTACATTCATTAAATTCTGTGAGAAAGCGACAAGCATCGTTTTCAAATAAAATGATAGAATTAATCGTACAAACAAGCCATTTTCTCCGATAGATATCTTAAACATTTCAGTTCTTGGCCAGAACTTGATACTCTGTCATTAGAAAATCCCCAATTTCCAATTGCTTCTGCTACGCCCGTACCGCAGCCTCTTGAAAATTCAAAGTTGCACCCCATCTTTCTCTACTATAGTGGATACTTTATTATCACAAATAATTTGATTAACGAGAATTTTATAATATATGGTTCCCAAAGTTTTTAATAAAATAATATATATTGGTTTTGATGATTGAAAATAAAAGATGTACGGACTGAAGTACATCACTACATATAAAAAATAGATTTTCTGCCAAACTTCATGTAAATAAATTATTAATTTTTGTATGTATAAACGCAAAATGCTCGATTTTAGACGGGCATCTACGCGCGCATAAGTAGCGCTTTCTGCTGGCAGAAAGACCGGGCATCTGCCCGGCAGAAGCTGCTCGGGCACAATGCTGCCCGCTCGGTCCTGGATTCTGTCCAGCAAATGGGCTCGATTTCTGCTCGAGGCAGGCCTGGCTGACTAGGTTATATGTGTATACATATTATATGGATATATTCGTATTGTTTGTAAGTAATAAGATGTTCTCAGTGTATGCTAGAATAATTTACTTGTAACATATTTGTAATAAACATTTCTGTAATATAACCGTAATGTATATATTCTTAAAATATATTTTCTACAGTTATCATTTTATTATATTTCTGTTTTTTAAATTTTCTATCTTGTAAAATTAATGTAAATACTACGTAGGCAGACTTGTAGGCACCAGATACTCCGTTATCTCGGAACGCTGCGTCCTATGCATATTCTGGCACTCTCACATCCTCTCTGGCATATCCTATACACAGAGAGGATATGAGAGTGCTTACGTCGGGGATTTCTCCCCGTGGCCACCGTAGTGCTCGGAGCACGAATTTCAGTAGTACAACTCAACGACAAGCCAGACGGCAATTATAAATAAGAAATATACATTGTTAAAAAATCCCGGGACAGAGTGTTGTTATATTAGGCGGATTGCACGCGCATGCGCGACGATACTAGCGTCAGTGAAGTACAAAGTTGGGGTACCTTGGTCATAATTTCACAAAATGTTTTTTTTATGGAAAGATCCCAGATGCGCAGGGTTTTTGGGGAAGAGCAATTACAGTTGTTCGGTATTACCCACAAAGGCCAAAGTACTTACATAATGTCGCATGTTTTGAAGCATTCCGGACGTTGCTTAGGACTGTAGGATGCACATATACGTATACCTGCATTTGGTCGCGCATGCGCTGGCATGCGCGTGCAACGTGCAACCCGCCCAATCTAACAACACTACTGTATTATTGTTATGAAGAAGGATCTGACGTTTCGAACGAACTATTTACGCATATTTTCGAAATAATGGCTGCAAAAATCAAAGAGATCTGTCATTGTCATTACTTCGAACATAACTAAGACTTAATTCAAAATACCACAACTGGGTAATCTTCGAAACATTACATGCACATTCACAGTATGTTAATTCTTGAACGTCAGCAAAGGTTAGTATGAGAAGATCCAGTATTTACTATTTACATAGGTACATACATTTACATACATTATAATGCTACTTTGAACAATGTAATTAGAAAATTATTTATTATGAAATCTCCTACTATAAATTAGATTTGAGTTTTATAATATGTATTTCATATATCATATCTATTTATATAGATATGGATATCTTTCAAATGTTTCCAAGTTTGTTTTTTATAAAATAAAATACATATTATAAAACTCAAATCTAATTTGTAGTAGGATATTTCATCATCTTGTATTAAAAGAAATGAACACCTTGTACAATAATATTGTATTATGTTCAGCAGTGTCTATTCTACTTAATATTGAAGCAAAATATGACAAAATCATATGATTTTTTGAGGATCAAAGAGTTGAATTAAAGACTAAAAAAGAACCTTGTAAAATTTGGAATAATAATTGTGTTCTACTTTGTATTTTTAGCTGTATCATTTAAGAATGTAAATAACTAATGAATCATTTTGCTTTTGAGGAGAAAGCATTTTTTAAAATATATTTGTTAAATTTGTTACTAGCAGAAACAGTTCTACAAAGAGCAAAATAGACTAATGGGAGTTTAATTGTATGTCATCATTGTTGGTATGTTTTGCTCTAATGTCAAGAGATTTACCTGAATAAATGACTTAGATAAACTTCAGAGACTATATTTAGTGGGCTTTAAAGCTCAGTTTTCTTAACTATTTTTGAGTCACAATAGATGTTACTGGTAAATTATAATTTTCAGGATTATCAACTTTGATAAAGTATTCTTGTACTTGATTCACATCGTGTAGACATATACTACTAAAATATTACTATCAAAGAAAGAATATCGAAGTCAGTAATATTATAAAGGAATAATTATAACGAAAATTATGATCGAGGTAACAGCAAAATTAATTAGGGGTCCTGTATACTTTTCTGGAGAGGTCATAGAATGTTTAGTTACATTCAGTAATCCACCAAATCCCAGCCATCAAATATCTCAAAGTCACAGGTATATAATTAATTTATTTTTAATAAAATAGTTGAGATTGTTCATATATATTACATAACGTTTTAGTGATATTTTCGAAAGTCTTGCATGGGCCAGTGCACAAGTTCATTGTCAATGTTCTACAAATAGCAAAATTGTATTTTCCGAGAAATTGAACACTACAGCTTGGTTAGGAGCAATTAATGCAAGTAAGATAAATGAGATTTATAGTAGTTCTACTTTTCAATTATCTAGTTGGTCTTCACTAACAAATGTCTTACAGATACAACATTTGCACCATGGCAACAAGATAATGGTCATGTAGTACTTAATACCAAGCCCAAGATTTTATTTTGTGACTTAAGATTGTCACCAGGTGAAAACAAAACATGTAAGTCTTTAAATGAAATCCAAGTCTATTATACAGGGTATTCTGCTAAATCTTGAGAATGTTCTTTAAATAATCGATAAATTAATCGATAAATACCGAATTTTAGTTTCTGTACTGACTTCTATTCCAAGTAAGCCTAAACAATTTCATAAAAATCCAAGAATGTAATTTTATAAAATATGTGATAATTTTGTTTAAATGGTTCTTTGTTTCTTTTTTGAAACCATTTTAAATTAATGTCTTTTATATTTCAAAATATCATAAAAGATAAGAAATATACAGTATAGTTCTTCATGTTTTGGTGGAACACCCTGTATGAGGTACAGAGAGTATACATTTCAGTTTTACAGATATATATCGAGAAATAATTCCAAGTGATGCACCTCCATCTTACAGAGGACATGCAGTGAAGTATTCATATAAGATTACTGTAGGAACACAACGAGTTAATACAGCTATAAAACTGCTTCGGGTTCCATTCAGAGTACTTTCTTTAAGTGGTAATATTTGTTTACTTCTGACATTGCTGTAGTTTAAGAGCAATGTAAAAATAATATTGTAATTTTAATAGAATTACCAGAAGTAACTGCCTGCAATGATAGCATTGATTTAAGTCCCAATAATCCATTCATGGAAACACAACATAGGGAAACACCATTAGATGTTGCATTACAAACTCTCCAGGTTTGTTCTAAACTAAAGCCGCACATTACTGTTTAAGTATATTACGTTTATTAATGCATCTTGTTATTGTGTGTATATAGAATTTGACTGCTAGGCGTAGTCCAAATTTTTATAACATCACGAATGGACGTGGACGAGTCGTAAGATTCTGCCTCTTTAAAAACTCTTATAAACTAGGGGAGGATATAGTTGGAACATTTGATTTTTCAAATGCCACAGTTTCATGTGCACAAGTCTCGGTTGCACTGCAATCAGAAGAACATATATCGGAAGAATACAGGCGAGGAAAAACAGCAACTCCAACGTTAGTCAGTTACAACAAACATCATGAAATGTGCATGGGCTTAAAATATTCACATTTAGTGTTGCCTATACCTTTACATGTGACACCAGACTTTACTACTGATTTAATGACACTTAAATGGAGATTACATTTTGAATTTGTCACAACTTCTAAGTTAATAGATATGCCCAATGAAAGTACAATTAACTGGCAAGGTCCGTTAACCTTAGATGTTGAAACAATGATTTGGGATTTGCCTGTTCATATTCATCCAACGACCACACCACCTAATACTGCGCAAGAATCGAGATATAATATCGTGATATAGTAAATTAAAAACTACTTCCGTGAGGAATCATATTGGGTTGTAACGAAAATTCGTAGCGCTTGTAAATTAAAATTGAAAGCTAAAATTCATAAATTTATTCAATAATATATTTTCCATTCTGTTCTATTATTTTTTTGCCATTTTCGAGGTAACTTCTCGCGTTATTGAATAAATACCTTAATTTTATCTTCGATTCTTAATTTGAAAACGATACGAACTTTCTTTCCAATCCAATTGAATAATCAGAATTTAATTACTCCTTAACAAGTGGGTATATTTATATAAAATTTATAAAAAATTTGTTTATATGTGTAAACTTTGTAAAAAACAACCATTATAAAATAATAAGTAAAGACAGAGTAAACATGATGTCTGTCTATATTTAGTCTAACATTATGCCTTAATAATATCCAACAATCCACAATTCCCTTGACAAATTATATAAAGTCAGTTAAAATTTGTATCACCATCCTGATATCAAAATAAGATTGTTAAATCTTGCTTTTTATTTTATCTTCTTTTGCCTTGTTTACAAACAATTCTAAGAAGACATGGGCCTCTTGATAATAGGGGTTTGTTATCTGTGCAACTTTTGTCATCCAAGTTGCTAAGCGAGGTCTGCCTTCGCAAGGATTATATCCACCTATTCCTGTGTTCAATAAACAATTTTTCATTATAAATTAGTGTACGTATAGCGAATAATAATTGCATCTAAGAAAACATGCAAACTTTTGCACGACTACTTACGAACTTGCTCCACCTCACATGCCCCAAGAAGATCAGCAATACTCACTTCAGAACCTGTCAAAAAAGGCTTGTCTTTTAACCAAATGTTTTCTAGTAGATCAAGACAGTTGATCAGATGCTTTTCGTATTTTGCAATCACTTCAGGTGGTGTTGGTTTACCGGTTATCATTGGTATTATATACTATAATAAATATTTAAAAGGCTAATTATGTGTTTCGTAACACTTTATAAATATGTACAGATAAACTGGAATATTTTTCAACACCTTTTTTTGAAAATATGTAGCACAGTGGAGCCTAGTATTCAAATGTTGCCATTCAAGGTATTCATCGACTTTTGCCTGGGCCTTTGAATCTTTTGGATACCAATGATTAGCCACAGTAAATTCTTTAGAGAGATATCTCAAAATTGCAACACTACAACAAATTATAATTGGTGCCTTCCTTTTTTTCCATATGTATTTTATATGCATATATGTCTTACGTACCTTTCAATTATACTGATATCATTATGTTGAATACTAGGAACTTTTTGAAGCGGATTGATCTTCTGATAATCTGAACTGAGATGTTCCATTTTTCCCAAATTTATTAATTTTTTCTCAAATGGTATATTGCATGCTTTTAAAAATATATACACAGCTCTACTTGGTTGAGACAAAAGGTCGTAGTACAACGTCAAAGCCATTTTGGAGTAAAATATAAAATATTTAATTCTGAAATAAAATTTTGTTTGATTGAACAGGATGACTATAAATCTTTTTACTCACAGTCCAAATTGATTCAATAATTCCAAAAATTTAAAAAATTAATAATATTTATTATTGATATATCATGTATTTGAAAAAAGTACGCTTTGCTATTTAAAAATAGATAAAGCTAATACGAATATGAACTTTGAGAATACTTGATGTAATTTAGTATCGTGCATATAACATGAAATGATAACCCTTGCTGCAGATCTATAAGTGCATCTATTTATATACATATGTATTTATAGGTACATATATATATAATATACGATCTATTTTCTTCTTTACAATAGAAGTTGTCAAACTTTACTAAATATAATAGTATAATAGAAGAAAAGGTATAATCTCACCTAAATAATAATAATTAATAATCTCACTAATAATCCTTATTTGTGCTGCTCTGTCTGAATTACTTTGCCAATTTCCACAGATGTTAGATTACCTACAATTGAAATATATCTTACAATGATAACGATTTATCTACTCAAGATCAAAGAAATTCGCACCGGAAAAGATGACGAAATTTATCTTTTGGCATCAAACAATAACTGAGATTGTGTATGAAATTAGTAACAAATGTGACGCTTAAGAAAATCACAGAAACCAGAGGAAAGAAGTTGTATAAAATAATACTGAATAAGACACAGTGTTGTATAAGTAGCGAAGCAAGTGGTGACAAGAGCCGGAGGGGAAAAATGGCTGACAGCGAGAAGGAGGAGGCGCACAATCTCGTAAGCTATTTGTCTTTGCCTACCGTTTATCTAATCACTTAGGCGACCTCGTCGTTTCGCGGTACATGATGATAGTATACCTTATCTATCATTTAACTATTCGACTTGCATCCGTCCATTTTGACGAACTGCTTCTTCTTGGTTATGTTATCTTTGGTATACTATTACATAGTTTATTGTTTCTTTTATTTATGGTCAAAATTTCATATCCTCGTGTTTCGATTTGAAGATGTTATAGATGATCTTCCTGGGCACATCTTCAGCAGTGAAACAAAATTCATTTTTTATTGAAAATATTTTACAACATTGAATTGAAAGTGCTTCCATAGTCTGAAGAATTAATCGAAAAAATTTTTCAGCAAATGGAGTTTGAATGGGTTCTTCACGAAGAAGTTCATTCTTCTTTGTCGCAGCTGAGGAACATTTTAATGGTATGTTTCAAAGAATGCTTCTTTTATGTTACTAGTAATGAGTTAAGTATACTATTGTTTGGTTTAATATATTATAGGAATGTGCGCAAAGATTTCCATTGGCCCTATTTGGTAACGATCAACATAATAAAACAGACAGATTTATATTTGCTGCTCCTCATGATCAAGTAAAATGTGTAGCTGTTTTAACTGGAGATAGTATAACAAATGCAGTAAGTACTGATAATATTTTTAATCTATAGTCAATTAAGTTTAACTAAATTCAACTAAATTCACAACTCATTTCAATTAAAACGGAGTTCTTCATAGGAAGTTAACTTTAAAGTCCAACGTCAACAAAATGTTAATATGAGAACAAGTATACAAAATGAACATCCATGGAAACTACAGCAAATACAAGATGCTGCCAATCACTTGCAACAAGCTATTGCACACATAGATAATGTCGATCGTCATTATCCTTTCAAAACATCAGATGAAGTTATGCACGTATTAGGAAATATATTGGGCTGCCTTCAACGTAGTCGAACAAGTTTAATTGTTCCTAGGAAGAAGACAATTGACGATCTCATTAAAAGCCGGAATATGGTAAGTAAATACATCTGAGCTGCTCGTAAATGTAAAATTATATTAGGTTGTTGCATATGAAATGTCCGATTTTTAGCAATGACATTAGACTAATGCAATTTTGTACCGAATGTAATCCATCTACAAATTTCAAGTTTCTTGATTGTATTACAGTAAAAGTAAGATATTACGGTCATTCACGTTTTTCATTTACAAGATTGTTATCTTGATTTTGTAGTTCTTTTTTACCATCAATGACTAGTAAGTTTATTAATCACCACATTTTGACCAAAAATCACATACAATTTTTGTTGGTTGACGTTAATAAACTTTATTTAAAAGTAAAACTATACATTTAAATTAAAATTAAATAGGATATTCATAGGATATTCAGATTAAACGTACCGAGCTATAAAAGCAACAGGCACGTGGTTGCCTTATAAAAATTACAAGAACTAATTTATTTAGTCTTTGTGCAGTTCTTATTATAATATGTGCTCTAATAAAAATATTTATTAAATCATTTCTTATGAAAGCATCTTTACAATTTCGTTAATTGTGAAATAACATAATCTAGAACCGGTCATGTGACTGGTCGTGGTACATTTAGTGTTAAGGATTAGGTTTTTACCACAAAGTTTTATATAATAAACCTATAGACTGTAACGTTATTTCTTGATCGAAATGTTCTCTAAAAGTCACATTCTAAAATCGGACATTTCATATGCAACAACCTAATAGAGCTCAATTTCAAATGTTACACGTGTTCTCAGAAATCTTTAAATCCAAATCTTCCTGAAAATTTGGCTATAAGTTTTTATATACAAAGTTATAAGCTGGTTCTGGCAGTATATCAGCTAGAAAATTCACATGGTAGTGTTAAGTATGAGACACAACAAGCAGAATGCAGCGTACCCTGGTTAAATGAAGCTCTAGTATTGCTCACCATAGCATTGCAGCTTTGTCAACGATTAAAAGACAAGGTTGGTTTAGATACTTTTGCTGTAAATTTTCTAGTCTGATTTTGAATATTTTTCAGATCTGTGTATTCTCTCAGTACAAAGATTTTACAGTGGGGTCTTGTGTTCCTTCTACAACAACATGGTAATCGGAATATGCGTACATTAAACGATTATTAGTTGAAGAAATATTTTGTATAAATGTAACGCAATATTCCACAGTTAATGCTCTGGTAGCATTTTTAGTGGATTTTACTTTGACAATGAAATCTGACTCTTAATAAGGAGTTTGTAGAGTGCTTGAAACATTCTTTACATCATGTATATATACTACAATTTTGATGAATTGGAGACTACTGTATATTGATACAAGTTCTACGACTTTTCTCCAATTTACTCTATACAATGATTCTAAAAGTATTTTATTAATAATTGTATGTCGACAATTATGAAATTATTTTATTTATTAGATGCTATTTTGTTTTGTTCTGTTTAAAGATCTTCACTTTAACAATTAACGGTAATTATCAACTGTTACCGAATTGGCTAGTGGAATAGTTCAATATATATATATATATGTATCTATATATGTATATATACATACTATACTTTCTGTGATTATTTGGAATGTTGTAGTAATCATTTCCTTATTGGAATTTAACATTGTATTTCTAGATTAGAATATTTCAAAACTTTATTATGAATCATTTCATATAATTGATGATTATTTTAATCATTTTCAGATGTTATTTATTTTTATCACCAAAGAATATTTAGTATACGTTGACCTTCATTGTCATGGTATAACGTTCCTTTCATCATTCTATATTTACAAAGTGTTCAACTACGTGTGTGAAATATTTTAAGAAACGATTGAGATAATTCTACGAGCCAGATTCTAATTGTTTTATTTTCAAGTTGTTAACAGTTAAAGTCGATTAATAGCATTAAGTGAGTCAGTTCTCTGTTTTTATCTTTTACATGGTATATCACTATATGCGTTCTTCCTAACTTGACCGATGAGTGCCACTATTGGTGGATTAGAGAAATTTTCGAATATATCTTGAAATTAAAAATTAATTCGTTAATATGTTGAAAACAATGTCCATTACATTATTCTTCTTTTTCGTTGTAAATTGTTTTGTGTAATCACCTAAACTGTTCGACACATGTATAGTTGAACATACTGTATATTCACACATAGATGTCTCAGTTATATATCGACTAAATACGTTATCATCCGTAAAGTAGACGCTAATAATACAGCAATTGTTCATAGATGTTATTAATATTTAGATACAAACGCCAATTAGTAAGCACTTAAAAACAACTGTGTTAGATATGTCTAATTTTAAAATTGAAGTTGGATCATTTTTTTTATATTATATGTTGATTGGGAGGTATGAACGTTTTTTGTAGCAGTAAAAAAGGTGTTTCAACACAACATACAATCTTCAATCCATACAGAATAAGAACCATATAATATATATTAGATTAAGTAACAAGTTTGTTCGTGTTTGTTTACAAAAGTATTAAGCATTACTAATTTTGTATTGTTAAACGCGGTTTATGAATACTTACTATTTGATCAACATCAATCTTCATTGGTCTACAACGTTTGTTCTACGCCTTCCAACATGAAATCTATATTATTTAAATTTATGATGTACTTTTTAATAGTACGCTAAAAAAAATGTTTTTTTTCTAAGTGCTATCACTTTCAATCACTTTTCATATTCGAAAATATGTTTATCCCTCACAATGGCCAATGTAAGAAATAGTTTGAAGTAAATAGCACTTATCGAAGTGTATATACGCCGCTAAGATGAACGAACTTATTACTCACCTAAAAAATTTCAAATTTGATGCAGATTGTACTTTAGTGACGATATATAGTGTTTGTTATAAATTACAAATTATTTGAAAAAAAATTTTGACAAATTTCTGTAAAGCTTTAATTACCTTTACCATTTTTTAGCTACATAGAAATTATATTAAGATATTATATACAGTTTAAGTATGTGTATGTGAGGTTGTTGCAATCGTAAAAAGACGTAACAACTTTCCACATAGTATGACAAAAAATAATAATAAAGACATTCTTAAAATAATAAAGGAAAATTTTAATAGAAATCTTACAATCTTAAAAAAGATCCAATTTTATATTCATCTGGTTTTAATTGTGTTTGTGAAAATGTAAAAATATTGAAACATTGCGATTTAGACTACTAAATGTTTATAATTCCATTCTATGCATTGTATTAATTTTTTTCTTGCGTTTTAATTAGTGTATTATGTACTTATGTATCATATTTTATTAATATTATTTTACAACTTAAATATTATTTATAGTTACATTTTGTTTTAAATTCTTTGAATAAAATACAAAATGGTACTTAAATGGTTATTTAAGAAAATGGCTTTGTGCATTGTACCGTTTATTTTGTGAAAGTTATATAAAAAGTAATTGTGCTTTAAGTAATGATTACACTTTAATATTGTCACAGTTGAGCAGATACCTATACGACATATGTAGTGATTTCTTTATATAGATATTGTATTAAAATAATGATATGCTTATAGGTGATCTTAATGCCTTGTATTTAAAAACAATAAAAATTTGTAATAACAGATAAATTATTAGATACTACTCTTATTGAACAGCTGTTCAAACAATTGGTAAAATTTATGTAATTTTTATAATGTTTGTGAATGTCTTTTAAACACCAAACATTATTAATAAGTATACGAATACAATAGTTTAGTAAGAAATCGTTTGTATAGAAAAAGGAAGTCTTTAAAATAGGCAATAAGAGGATGTAAATGCATTTGCATTGTTGTTAAATTATTGATATATGTTACAATAAATGCCTTTAGCGCTAAAAACTATTCAGTTTACAATTTCTGGTATTCCTCTGAACTACGATTTTAGAGAGTATTGCGATTTCTCAAGCGTAAATTTTTTAAGTTATAGAATAAGAAGTATATTCTATTACATAATATTATAAAGTCGTCACGCATGCTCCCTCTTGTCGTTTCTTTTGTTTGTGTGCTTCCTAATATCGAAAATGTATTTCTGCATACCTGGCCTCTGATCTTGTGCGGCCAGGTAATGTGAGACTTGCCTCTGATAAGCAGAGGTTCTCCAGCCCTTCTTCTGCTACCCCGAAGGTGATAAATACAAGGGTACCGCTTTTCGCATTACAACCCATAATATGTATCTACCCACTAAATGCATTTGTTTCGGGGCTACATGTTATTACGTACCTAATTCTGTAATTGTAGAAAGTTAAAGAAACTCAATGCGCCTGCGCGCTCGTACGTGAATAGTGAATAAGTACAGTACACAATGGAGTTTAATAAGTGTTAGTTTCGAATGACGTGAGTGCGCAGTAATTCGCGCCAGTCTAACGTCTGACAGCAGACGACGGTGCAGTTCGTAAGCATTCCGCAATTCAAATTAAATTTCTGTTTGAAATATCAACGATTCGTATGATTATATTGGATTATATCGATGTCACGAAGCAACAAACCGCAATTTCGCAAAACGAAAATTTAATTTCGATGCCTGGGCAACGGCCGTATTATTGTAAAAGTGTTTCATTTCTGTAAGATAGTACTGAAGCAACATGTCAGTGCTAGATCCTAATGTCTCGAGAGATGACCAGCCTCTATGCATTAATGATTCTTTAGAAAAAGGTCTGTTATTTATTTTCTGTTCGTTCATTTATCTCTACATATAATTTTTCCTGCAAAAAGTTATTTTTTTAATATATTTTTTACTTGCGAATCATGAGCAGACATTTGTTTGGAAACAAAAGCCTGACAGAAGGATGCGCAAGTAATCTATGGCATTGTCATTTGTTAGAGTTTCCGGTGCGTTTCTTCGTCTGAATTCAATTTATTGATGGTATTTGAATTTTCTTCACATTTCATGGTTATTTTCTTTTTAACAACATGCATTACGATTATGTTTTATACTTTTAACTTTTCTTATAGTGCAGTATGCGAGTAGAAAGTTTCGCAACATTTAGACAGTGTTATTAAATTTGCGGTATTAAATAGATGTTGAACATGAAAAAGAGCCAGAGATCTTACAGTGTATTATCGGAGGATACGTTAGGTTAATAAAAATTATTATACATTCTTAATAACTTGTTGTTTGAACGTTTATCAAGTAAACAAAATCTTAATATTTATAGATAAAAACGGTGACGTCAAATGCACACAGAATGTGTTGCAACTTTTGATTTTTTGGTTTTACTACATAATGTATTTAAAAACTGCCACCATATCTCTTATTTATCATAATTCTCAAGTTTCAATTAGTGTTTCACATTGTGTCTACTATTAGTCATATTTAGACTGTACACATCAACGATATATGACTACATAATGATTGTAATTATTATAATTATTATGAATTATACAAACGATTACATTGAACGATTACATTGAATCATGTAATTTTTTTTTCAGTTTCTCTACCCGATTTACCATCAGATACAGAATCATGTATAAAAGCACGGTATACATTAGGATTTTTAGGATTCCTAGGGTTTGCTTTAGTATATGCCATGAGAGTAAACCTATCTGTTGCTATTGTTTCAATGGTTAATCAGACGGCTATACCGCATAGCAATGATAACGATACTACCGATGTTTGCAAAGAGAAGCCAATTAACGGGACATTTATTCCAGTGAGTCCTAGCAAACTTTTCCAATATTTAATGATTCTAGTCTGATTCTAGTGTTACACATTGTATTTTTTTGAAAAATACTTAATTCATCTATAATCTGAATTTATAGTGTGGTATATTTTATACATGTAATGTTGATACAGATCAAATGTCAACGTTAAATGTGATTCCATTATCGTACATATTACTCATAGTTTTATCACTATTGATATGACCTAAGCACATTAATGCACATTACAAATCTACATCCTTTATCATTATCTCGTTGTTCCTGTATACTGTATATGAATATACATTTTAAAACAAATCTGTTTTTTCAATTAATATGGTCTTTAAATTCTGTTTCAAATGACAGAGTGCAGGAGAGTTCGCTTGGGACGAAAAAACCCAAGGTATTATATTAGGTGCTTTCTTTGTTGGCTATGTGATTACAAATGTACCAGGTGGCAGAATGGCTGAAAAATATGGAGGAAAGCTAATTTATGGATTAGGTATATTCCTAACTGCAGTATTGACTGTAATTAGTCCATTTGCAGCATATGCAGGATTGGCACCATTTTTAGCTGTACGAGCAGCAGAAGGATTTACAGAGGTAAAACCTTCCTTCAAAGACAAGAAATACCTAATTAATCTCAAAATATAATAACGTAATAGTTGATTATTTTTGAAATAGGGTGTAACATTCCCCGCAATGCATAGTATGTTAGCACACTGGGTACCTCCTTTAGAGAGAAGTAAATTTGCTGCTGTAGTATATGCAGGTACTGTCTTAGTTTCAATATTTCTTGTATTATATACAAGTAATATATATTACCATTAAATATTCATTATGAATTTGTATTATCGATTTACAATGATAAGTAATTAGTAATTACAATTGATTCAATGTAGGATCCAATTTTGGTACTGTTATATCATTACCAGTGAGCGGATGGTTGTGTTCATTAGAACTTTGGGGTGGATGGCCACTTGCGTTTTATTTGTTTGGAGGACTTGGCATTATATGGTATGCATTTTGGCTAATTTTTGTGTTCGATACACCAGCATTGCATACAAGAATCGATCCCCTGGAAAGAGCATATATCGAAGCTAGTGTGGAAAAAAAGGATGAGGTTCATTGTTTACTTTTAATTACTTAAACTGTATATTGATTTTCCTATTAAATATAGTCTAATCGAATTTGTATAAAAACAGGAAAACGATGCGGGAGTACCTTGGTCATCGATATTCACATCGCTACCCATATGGGCTATAGCGATAACACAATGTGGACAAGCATGGGCATTTTATACTCTTTTAACTGAGTTGCCAACATATATGGATAAAATTTTGCATTTCGATGTTCAACAGGATGCATTTTTGTCGGCACTACCTTATTTAAGCTCTTGGTTGGTCGGTCTCGGTATATCAAGTTTTGCAGATGCCCTTCTTGCCCGTCAGCTTATATCTCCTTTAGCATCGTTTAAGTTGTGGAATACAGTGGCTTCGTTAGGACCCAGCCTCAGTTTCATCGGTGCTATCTGGGCTGAATGCGATCGCATGACTGTAATGATGATGTTAGCTGGATTAGGTTCCTTGCAGGGTGCAGTTTATTCAGGAAACCAAATGAATCACATTGCTTTGGCACCACGATATGCAGGAACTCTTTATGGACTTACAAATGCTGTATCCAATGCTTGTGGATTTTTAGCACCATATGTTATTGGAAGAATAGTTCAAGGACATGTTAGTATATTGTTACATGATTAAGTGCATATTTTTTACAGAAAATGTTCAACATAATTATATGTACTGGAAATTAATTTCTACAGGAAACGCTAGCACGATGGCATACAGTATTCTGGATGGCAGCAGGTATAAACATGGCAACCAACTGTGTTTACTTAATCTTTGCATCTGCTAAGGAACAACCATGGAGTAAAGGTAGCAGTTGATGACAAAGTTTTCTTAGACGTGAAATATTCAATATGGAAAATAATTTATCATTAGACAGAGTAGCGCTTACTCCATTTTAAGTACTCAAGAAAACACTAATCATTTTGGTTGGATAAGCACAAATTTTTTGTTTCGATTTGCTTGTGAACAAAGAGGCTTTGGATTGATCAAATTTATTCGTGTCATTAATATTCATTATCACTTTCAATTAAGTAATGATGAAATTTAGCTGCAAATTTATTCTTCTTACTAAGTAATCTGTCATATTTACATTCCTATTTAACGATTAATTATACAATTTTTATACTATGTTGACAAAGTATTGCAAACTCTGCATTTGACATTCCAAAGAAGCTATTCACATGACAATATAATATAGTTTTTGACGATGATGTTTAACTATTCTTATTCATTGCAATTTCTTAACAACTAGATTGGAATAAAATAAATGTTACCTTAACTGTAGAGAAAGTAATTTAATTTACTTTAATCGTGCGACGAAGAAGCGCAAGTATTGCAAGTATTTTTTATAATTATATACAAAAAACATTTAAAAAATCGATATGCTTGTTTATATGTAGGAACTTTATATATATACGACTAAAAACAATTGTCTAAATATGATTGGCATAAAGCAGAGATATGACTCGTAAATGGACTATATTTTAGTTTTTATAACAGTGAAAGGTGTTAGAGATATCTCTGATTGGTATGCAGTCTTATACATACGGTGTACATGGTGAAATATCTTTTATGCGGAAATAAATTTCATCTTTACACTTTTGGTGGTAACAGCCAATAGTAAGATATGGTGCATACATTTTTAAAGTAGTAATGAAAAAATTCCTGTACAAGAAAGATAAAAATATCAACAAAACTGACGTACTTATTGTATATAAAATACGATTACGTCAATAGAGTACTTTTATAATGGGAACCCATAGACATCAATGAGAAATCATTATTCATATAATGATTTAGAAGTAATTTAGTTTAGATGATGTCACTATGTTTTTTAAAATGAAGAGAAAAATAAAAAATAAGACATCAAATATGTGAATATTTAATTTTACTCAAGATTCAAATAATTATATTCAATTGGTAGAATTGTTCGCACGCATAAGGTAAACTATTCTACAAAACGTATTAAATGAAAGAGAAAAATGATTATTGTATCTATATCTACTTCATGTACAGGGTGTAGAGAAATTATTATGTCGTGACTATCGTAGAGTGATTCTACACCCTCGATTTGCTGCAAATTGATGTAAGAACGGTGGCTCGGCATTGCCTTCGCCTTGAATATCAATTCTGCATGTCACGAGGATAAAAAGTACAAAAAGAACCATGGGTTCAAAGCTTATACCATTCTCTTAAAAAATTATGGTAAAGTTTCGTTCGTTATCAAGCCGATTTTATTTGCATTATATTTTCAATATATTTCACGCGCCGAGGAATAATTTCCAACGGCTTAATCAATATAATCAATCTGATTAGGGAATAAAAATATAATATAAATAAATATCAGTTTGATAATGAAAAAACTTTACCATCATTTTCTAAGAAAACAATTGTGTTTTGACCCATGGTTCTTTTTGCATTTTTTTTTGTGACGATTACAATGCAATGCACCGAAACAAATTGTTGATCTTTTGTTGCAGCACCTTTCTAATATCAATTTCCACCAAACCGAGGGTGTACAATCACGCTATGATCGCCATGACATATAATTTCTTTACACCCTATACAACTACATGTCTGTATCTTCTCTTACGTTAATATAAAATCGTAACTGCGTATGGAAATAAGACGCAACTCATATAAACGACAAAACTTATATTTACAAAAAGAACCGTATAACCAGTTGCTGGTTCTTTGATATACATAGAATACATATGTAGAAGTATACATATAATAGTATAATGCAATGTATTTTTTGTAAATTTTAAATTTGTTAAAAATATATAGAAGAAAAATGTGGTACAAATAAGATATTTTTTCATATATTGCTATCAAAGTGCTTTCAAGAATTAGTTGCATTTTTAAAAAAGACACAATAGGTGTTAGCTTGTGTTCAAGTCTTCTTTTTTCTTGGCAGTAAGTTCAAAAATCATATCCCTCATGCGGCTTAAATCCGTCAATTCTGCTCTCAACTTACTGAGGCTTCCCTCTCTGTCTGCAATAGTCTGTTCATGTGATTGTACTAATTGCAATAGCTGTTGTGTTTCTTGCTTCAGTGCAGAAATATCTTTTTGATTGGACTGTATTTCCGTATGCTTCGATTCTATCACCTGTTGAAAATTAAACAATAATAAAACTGTTCCAACAAATATTTTAACTTTTAATATTTTAACTTCTACATTCTATATACATACCTGCTCCTTCTTATTAAGTTGATCTTGCATTTTATGAAGAACTTTATTCAGCTCATGATTCTTATTGACCACTTCTGTAGTTCTTGCATTTCCATTCGCGCATTCCGCCTTCAATTCTTTTATTTTTTTAGTTAATGCCTCGGTCCGATTAATACTACTTTCTAATTCATGCTTGTACTGTGATATTAATATATTTTGATGTTCAACGTTCGTAGACTTTTCATTTACTATCTTTTTTAACCCTTCGATTTCCTATAAGAAAAGTTATTCCTTATACTTTCAAGCAAATTTTGCATTTCTACAATTGTACGAATTAAATTTATTGTAAAGCATATCAACCTGATTCTTAACGGCTACCGCTTTTCTACATTGTTCCTCAGCTTCAGCAACTTTTACAGTTAATGTAGATTTTACCCCTTCCAAACATTGTTGCGTGTCATATAGCATTTGATGTAATCGGCTTGATTCAGCCACTACTTGTGCAAGTCTATGTTGCAAACTAATGCCGTGATTATTTGCTGCTTCTAAACTGGATTGCATTGCACGTTCTGCATGTCTCATTGCTGCTAACTTAAAAAAAGAGAAGTAAGTACAAAGTATACGTTGCGTTTAAGGAAATAAAGTACAACATGTAGAATGTTGTACCTTGTATTCGTACAATTCCATGACTGCTGATGTAGTAATGTCACTCATTTGGTTTAACTCGTGAGCTTCTTCTAATTTTGCTAAGAAAGCGTCAAGACGTTCTTCTTGTGCAAAAGAAAAAAGTGGAGCCATTTCGCTATTAGAATTGCTGGACACCTTACTTCCAATACTTGCTACCATGCCGGAAGTATTTTGTACCAATATCAGAGGTTCCAGCTGTTTCATACAGAGCGCCACCGCGGAAACACTTATCATGGAAAAACATGAAATGTAATTGATATGTTTACAGTTATGATTAAAATGATTTATTATAGAACTTAGGTAATTTTAAAGACAAGGTTACAGCACCATAGTTACCAATGTTAATTTTCGCTTTTTAAGAATCTAAAATGAAGACGAAAATGTATGCTGTGACCTATTCTCATTAATAGTGAAATATAATGGTAATTCCACTTAAATTATAATTTTTTTGTCAGAGGTTCTTATATTATACATGACTCCTACCATTCCTGAGGAAATCCTACAGTTGATGTCAACTGTAAAACTTTCTGTTTGACATCAGCATCGCCAATAAATAATGCATGTGCCATTGTCATTTGAATTTGTCTTTTTCGAAGTAACTCGGAATATAACGTTAGCCAATTGGAATTATGAGCTGCCAAATCAGCTGTTAAAGCCAATGCGTGAATAGTTAGATTTGTATTAAGATTCTGGAAAATTGTATCTTCAATTAATAATCATCTATCTATATCTAGAATCTAGGACTACCACGGTAGTATTACATATTAAAGAGAAGATGGTACTTGTATATAATTTCCAGGAAAATCATCAGTTGTACATGTTTCAGAATCCAGCAATGGACTCAATAATTTGTATACTGTTTGTTCACTCAAAGATTGCATAACTTTGGTCCTAAGTGCAGGAGTTTTAACCATTTCTTGAAATAGCTGCATTAACTCTGCTAGTCTTGTTTCTGTTTCTAAACTCAGTTCCTGCGTACTTTGAATTCCACTTTTTTCTGAATTGATGATAAGCATTAAGACAGAAGCATCTAGTTCTGCTAATACTTCAGAGGATGTTTTAGTGCGCCGTGCGTCGATTACAGTGACTCTAATCAAGGTCAATGCTTTTGAACATACCTAGTTTAATCGAATAAACGTTATCTACTTATAGTAAGATATTAACGCATGAAAGGAATCACATTTTCAAATTACAACACACCTGATCTACGGGCACCCATGTCATAGCTGTTTTTACGCATAACGGATACAAAAATATTAAGTCAGATAATTTTAGTTTCACTAATGATGCTAAAAATTCCATGATTAGGGCAACACATTCTGGATCTGCATTATCTTCTAATGTGGACAATACATTTGCAACGTCCTTGCCATATCTAATTAACAAACGAAACTGAATTAGTATGATTTAAAGCATACATACGTTGTTTGATAACTTACTGTGTATACGTAAGTAGTATAGCATGAGAATGTGCGTTTTGTCCAACATCATTGAAGAAGTCTGTAATATGTCTGAGCAGCAGAACGTCTCTTTGTTTCATTGCGTTAATAATACTGTTAAATGTAACACCAGCAAAATCTAAAATGTATTTTTCCGTGATGTTTGTATTCGTATGTTCCAATATAATTAAAAGTTTGCAACACTGTACACTGGTGTTAACGCTATGGTGTTGCAGTCTCAGCAATGTCCTTATAAATGCTTTTGTGTCAATCGTTCTCATTAAGGTATATACTGCTGGAAGATTTTTGTAACAAAGGTTCACTAATATACCAAGCGAAAGAGCGATAATGTCTTCTTCTTTGGATTGTGTTACCCATTGTGTCAATATCGATATTAGGTAAGGTAAATGCGCTTCCTGCCAAGAAATTTTTATTCCATACGTTAATTCTTGAAGTAATTTTAGTACTCTTATTCTTTTCTCAGTTGTTAAGTTAGCCTAAAAAATCTTTAAATGAAAATACACGTCGAAATACATATATTTTTGACTTCATTATGCATGTTTCTTCTATATCAGCTTATTCATCCGTACCTCCAATAGTCTTGCCAGTATGGGTGCAAATTTATAAGTGTGTATAAGAGCTTGCCTAGCAGCTGCATTACGACAGGCATTTTGTAAAACATCAACTGCACTCCAAATTAAGGTACTCCTAGATGCCAAAGAATTCATAAGCTCGTGTAGACTAACGTAAAACTCTGCGGCTACACTGGTTCCAGGGTCAAATATGCTTAAATCCAACGAAACGCTTATTACCTATTAAACATGAATTTTTATTGTGAAAAGCAATTCATGTTCGTAATCATTTTATGTGTCTAAATATTATTACTCCGTTATTATTACCTTATTAAATGTTTTACTATCACCTTTTCTTTAACATTTCCATGTCAATAATTTAGTTTAAAAATTATATTATTTGAGATATATGAATAAAAATCAGTTGTAACTTACACCAAGATTTCGTTGTAAAACTGAGGCAGTTGTTTCACTTGGATGCTTGGTATATTCTAAAACTGCCGATATAAATGTTCTCATGGGCTGATATTTTTCCATTTTGTTCAATTTGAGTTTCCCGAGTAGTTACAATAATTAAAATGTCGCCTTTTTATAAATGAAGGTAACATTAAAACTATTGCAGTAGACTTCTCTTATAAAGCAGGATTCCTGTAATTGACATACATTGTTAATTCAATAAGAAATTTCGTTAATAAATAGGAATATATTCATGTGAAGTATATAGAACACAAATTATTCTCACGGATGCATCCCGATAATTGGACATATGTGTCTTTGTTATATGTAAATATTTTACAAGACTGATAATGAGAAATATCGTTTCGCGCGAAACCGGTGTTTGGTAACTTTTTATAAAATTCAGAAGTAAGGATAGGAAAGCTACATATATAAAATTCCTATACGTTTGGTACTGGTACTTTATGCTATATATATGCATATATAGGGTATACAACAAATGTATTAATTTTCGTTAGACAATAAATACATATCGAATTTCAGTAATTCGTGTAACAATCATGCAGCTATTCTAATTTTATTTGTGCTTGCCATTAGATTCTTTATATTTTTTGTCAGAGCTGTTAGCCTTTCCTATTGGCAGCAATCCTTGCTAATCAGAAACCAAAAGGCGATTGATAGTTCTTTTGTATATACCAGATGACGGATGTGGGCAAAGTGATAAAATATTTACCTGTGAAAACATATATTTTGTCGTTCCTTACAATTATTTATGCAACAAGTCTGCACCATTTTTCCAAATGTATATGAAATAATGCATAAATGTACTTGTGTACCTCGCTTTTAAATCGTTATCCACCATTTTGAATTATCTTGTGACGTCAGTTGTGGGCACCAGAAACGCCGTTATCTTTGAAACACGATTTCCTACTGGCTCGCGACTCGATGACATTTTGTGGTCGTGAACAAAAATAAATACTATTAAATGCATCGCGGAGTAGTGAAATTAGTTGAAATAAAATATTCTTTATAAGAATCCGTGTATTGTTGACAACACCCTAATTTTCTAATAACATATTTAGTCATCACTTTAAAAGATACACTCATTATGGTAATTTGCAAACTTGTAAAATTTTAGCTCTCTGACAGCTCTCTGATGATAAATAAAGATTGATAAAGATTGAGATTGTATATATATGATATATCAATGATATATATAGATTGTATATCGGCACGTGTCTGACCAATTATATTTTCTTGAATATACTTCGATTTCGCAGCACAATTTTTAAAATAAATTATAACGCACTGAGATTGAAATAATCCAATTTTTTAAATTATAAATTTATTGAAAATCCATGCAGAATAAACCTTCCATGGTTTTAATTTTTGTCCAATAATTTATTGAATCCGTTTCTGGTTGTACTTCGCGATATTTTATATTTTAGCATCTTTATATGGCAGGAATGTACCGAAATAATCTTACCGGACAAAAAGACTCCAGGACGTGTCCTACGAGTTACAAAATATACACAAATACACTTGTTATACGTTTATTTTTCAGAATCAAATAATATACATTTTTTAAAATTCTGCGGGGTGCTTACGTTACTGAGGCTGAAATCGCCGCGCATGCGCGAGAAAAGGTGTGCACAATCGAAGCGCTGTTTGACATTTGGCAGTTTGGCAGTTTGGCATACTCTGTCTGCAGAACAGAAACTTGATATGGTCTGATACAATCAAAGCAACCCCTTATTACTTATTATCTAATGACTAATTTTTAAGAGATGTTTGTAAATAATCTTTCGTGTAAATATGCACATAATGAACAGCCACAGTGAAGTAACAATGTGTGGTTTATGTTAATTGAGCGAATTCGAAAAAATTACAAATAATAGCAGAGCTATCGATACTTTCAAGGTATGTATCCAAATAAAAATGTATTAGGTACCTTTTTACGAACTTCGAATGAGAGAGAGAGAATTTCTCGTAATTTTGCTTCAATAAATTAATTAGTCCTAAGTTACTAGTACAATATATAATTTTATAAAATAACTTGTATTTCTAGATGTTCGATCCTGTAGAAATAAAACAGGAATGTATAAGCATAGAAGATGTCATTATTGATGAAAGAATTAATGCATCATTGGATAACTCCTCTTATCCACTGTTGAATGGTGCAGATGTTGAGTACAAATACATTCAATCACCACAATTTTTGAGTCATGCACAGCTGTCCAAGGAAATAAAACCGGAGGCTGAGATCCATGATCAACAAAGTTTATTTACGATGAAAGTAGGTTCTATAATTTTACGTTATCAATCATCAAATACTCAATCTATATTAGTATTTGAATGCTAACTCAATTTAAATCCAATTATTCTGCTCTTTCTATTTGGATATCCAATGTATACTTGACCTTGAAAACTGAGTATCCGAACTTGTGTTTTCTTTTGTTCATTATTTAAATACTGAATATGTGTCATATGTTTGAATTTAAATTTTAGGGAGCTAATTTCAGGAATGAATTAGAGAGAGAGAGAGAGAGAGAGAGAGAGAGAGAGAGGATTGAGGAATTCAAAAAGTAATATATATTTGTTAATCTTTTAGTGAAAAAGAAGGAAATATCCTTTCTGCACCTGCTAAAGATTTTAGAGTAAATTTATATTTACCCGGATACTTTTATGCATTTATTATAAAAATGTGAAGATGCAATTTAAAATAGTAAAAGGACTAAAAGAATTTAAGAATGTTCATCTATTATTTTTATCATCTTGTTGAAATTATTAAAAGAAGAATAGCAATGTTATTTGGCTCATGTGTTTCTTAGAATTGATACAAACAATTTTTATTTTGCATAAAGATCTCATAGTATTTCGGTAGCAGCAGCTCCAACTAGAAGCTTGCTTACATATAATTCATGAACCTCCATATTAATTAAAACGTTTACTAATTATACCGTGTTAATGATTCAGGAAAACGATCCTACAGCATACATGAAAGACTACACGCAGAATGGTATGACGTTCCAGACTACTCAGGAAGGCAATACGAATCCGAATCAAACGAGTCAATGGTATGACGTAAATGCTACTCGAAAACTCGAACGCTCAGCAATTGCCCACGAAATGCAAAAGCTGGTAAATCAATTAATAGCCAATTCAAAACCGGTGTCTTCGACCAAATCGAAACGTCGTGGAAGACCGCCGAGAATAGTTGAAGGGAAAGAATTTAAATACCAGTGCAAAATATGTTTCAATGACTTCCGGAATAAAAAGAACATGTTTACACACATGAGGACTCACAACGGGGAACGACTGCACAAATGCAGTCAATGCGAGAAGTGTTTTACTTACCGCGGGAGCTTGGAGGCTCATATGAGAATGCATACCGGCGAACGCCCGTTCGGTTGCCAAATATGTGGGAAATGGTTTACTTATAATCAGAAGTTAACGACGCACTTATGGACTCATTCGGAATTCAAGCAGCGCAAACATGGCATACGTGGTAAAGAGCTCCGGCACAGTAAAAACTTGTCCATACAAGAGAGGAAACGTTCCACGATTATACCGTATGAATGTAAAGTCTACGGAAAGGAATTTTTTCAGAGTGTAAATTTAACAACTCACATGAAGAGGTACTTACATACTATAGGTATTAACGCTAGTGTTAATCAGTGCACGACTAACGAAGATTCGAGAATGCCTGTTATAGTAAACTTCAGTAATACCGCATCTTTGAACACGTTTGCGAATAATTCGTCTAACGATACAAAAGTGATAACCAACGCAAGCAACATTGTTTTCATAAAACAGGAAAGTAACGACGAAGGATTAACGAACGGTGCTGAATTATTAACATCAAATTAAGCATGTATATATTTAACACACAGAATGAATGAATAATTAAATCGCAAGAATAAATGTATAAACATATATTTTTGGAATTACATATAATTTCTTTCATCGATACCGATTTACAAAATACAGTATGTATATGTGCAATTTCAAATAGCACGTCGAACAATGATGAATTTATTGTTACAACACAAGACCATACAATTATAAGTATACCAAGAATGGTTTTCTATTCGATTCTATTTTATTAATTTGCTGAAATGTTTTGCTATGATTTTTAATTTTATTATGAATTAGTTATTAATAAATAATTGCGTAAGTAAATAATCGAATATATATATCTAACAGGACCTTGATTAAGTTCTCGCTGTTTCTTCAAAGATGGCAGTAGCAGTATCCCGTTTGTGGAATTTCGAATGGTAACACACATGCAAGGCAGTAGTATATCTAACCTTAAATTTCAGTGTATGGTAGTTCACTTTAGTGTAAACAAAGTAATTTTTTCTTAGTTCTGAAAATGTCTACTTTTGTGCCAAATAAAGTGTATTTGCGGGGAATTTTATTGCACTACTTTATTCAAAAGAAATCTGCAGCTGAAGCACATAGAATTCTTGTTGAGACTTATGGTGACAATGCTTTGTCGATTACGACATGCAGAGACTGGTTCCGACGCTTCAAAAATAATGATTTTGAACTTGAGGATAAAGAACGTTCTGGCGCACCGAAAAAATTTGAAGACGAAAAGTTGGAGGAATTACTCGATCAAGACCGATGTCAGACGCTAGCAGAACTTGGAAAAGCATTACAAGTAGATGAGTCAACGGTTTCAAAACGTTTAAAAGTTTTAAAGAAGAAAAAGAATTGAAAAAGAATTGAAGCCGAGAGACGTCGAACGGCGTTTTCGCACGTGTGAACTACTGCTTAAACGACAGAAAAGAAAAGGTTTTTTGCACCGCATCGTGACTGGCGATGAAAAGTGGATACACTACGATAATCCAAAGCGTAGAAAATCGTGGGGTAAGCCCGGCCATGCATCAACATCGTCTGCAAAACCAAATATCCATGGTTCGAAGCTTCTTCTCTGTATTTGGTGGGATCAGCAGGGTGTAATTTATTATGAGCTGCTCAAACCGAATGAGACTATCACGGGGAAGCGCTATCGACTTCAATTGATGCGTTTAAGATACGAGCAGAGACACGACAAAGTGATTTTGCTATATGACAACGCTCGGCCTCATGTTGCAAAACCAGTGACAACCTACCTGGAAACGCTTCAATGGGAAGTTCTACCCCACCCGCCGTATTCACCTGACATAGCCCCTTCTGATTTTCACCTATTCCATTCGATGGCACATGGCCTAGCTGACCAGCGCTTTCATTCTTATGAAGAAGCTAAAAAATGGATCGATTCTTGGATAGCCTCAAAAGACATGTCGTTTTTCCGACGCGGAATTCATATACTGCCAGAAAGATGGGAAAATGATGGGCAATACTTTGAATGAAATGTTTTTGTTCCTTATAATTTAAATAAAGCTTTTATTTTGTAAAAGAAACAGCGAGAACTTATTCAAGGTCCTGAGATATATATATATATATATATACACCAGTGATTCGTCAACATATTTATTCTGCCATAAAATATATGTAACAATTCTTTCATATGCATCAAGTTACAAACGCTAATATTTCTTATCATAATTGCACTTTTTTGTTTTGAATAGGAGATATTCTGATTATTTTGTATGGTATTTTAATCACAGTAAGTGATTTTGTATCTACGCGCGTTCTGCCGGCAGAAAGACCGGAAATCTATTCGGGTCGGCCCCGGCGCCGGCAAAAGCTGCTCGGGCTCGGGCACAATGCTGGCCACTCTGTCCTGGATTCTGCCCAGCAGAATACATGCTGGGTACATGCTTCTTATGGTTAGTTATCGTATCAGAATTAAGAAAATCACCAATGTAAGCTGTTCTCATTCTGTTCAAAGGTATATCTCTTGAAATGATAAATTGTCTTCATCAGTACTGATCAGTACAAGCAGCAGATTCGAAACTATCATCTTCATCGGTAATTGCTGAATACAAATTGTATGGAAATTGATTATAAAGAGATTTATACCTTGCACTTTCATTTTTTATTTTAATAAGTATATGGGACGTTCACTACTTCTATTGGTTTTATATGTATATGTGTATATGTGACACTTCAGGTATATACTTCTGATAAGTATAGTTCTGGTTCTGATACACAAGGTATCGTATCATAATTAAAATTAACTGTGCCGTGTCTATAGGTTTATATGGTCTAAGGTATATTATTATTTTTCTCTACTATAATCATTATTAGATTCCATGATTCATAGTATACTTAGTTATATTTTTTATAGAGAATCGCATTCTTCACAAATTTACAAAGAATTTTCTACGAATACTTGGGTTGTGCCAATACTTTTCGTTGGCACTGTATGCATTCATAGAAACGTATTTTGTATATTTATGTATACGTATGTATTACAGCGGCTGTATTTTGAGACAATATTCCTTATGTGTGCACCTAAGTAAGTATACGTGTATGCATTGGAAATTGATTTTCGAAAAATACCGAAGTTTCATTTCTATGATATAAATAGTACACTTTGTTACCGTGTGCGCATTGTTATCGGTCGAGAGAGGCGCTGATCTTTAGTCGCTTTCATTGAAATCCGCCATATTTCCGACTCGAGGAAAAAGAAAACGACATTGAAGAAAGGTACCCACGAAAGATTTTCCTTGGTTGAGGTCGTTCCGTCGTTTCTTCAAGATTTCACGAACGATTCCTGGTAATTGGCTAATTCGTTAGTCATCGGAAAAGAGTTACGTGTGCGTGATCTACGGGGTACGTCGTTGTAAACGAAAGTGTCACAGCCACTGTGTGTTCCGTGTGCGTGATTTGAGCCTCAGTCTTGGTTCCATTTAGTGCGATCAAATTCTTCAATTGGAAATTGAATCCCATCGGATTATAAAGAAATACTATTATTTTACGTTCGATCGAGAAAAAGTGCTGTATGGAACAGCTGTGGTTCCCGGAAAAGTGGTAAAATCTCGTCTTCGAACAGAAAAGGGGAGTGTGAAAAAGAAAAAACCAGCGATCTTTGCAAAGTCGTGTGTCTGGTGTGTGTACCAACCGGAGCTGTCATAAATGTACACATTCTATATAGATTGCACAATCTATGCTCTGTTAGTGGGCCGATTTACTGGAGACAAGTGATCGTGTCTGACGCGCGGCAGTGAATTGACATTAATCATCGTCGCGCGGTGTTGTGCACCCATCGACCTAAACGCCTAAAGAGCTAGTGCCGCATTTCTATCCAACGGCGAGCTTCCTCACGCAGCAGGTTAAGAATCGACAAATTCGATTTTTCCATCTTGTTAGGTGCCCCTATTCATGCTACCAACGAACTACATTTCTAATGTTTTTCGTTTTCCTATGAATTGTCGTGCGCGCGAGAGAATCGGTTGTTTATGAACAGTGTCATTTACGATAGAGGCGCAGAATGTCATCTACACAGGTGCTCGACTATGTGCCTATATTATTCGCCTTTTGGCTTGTACACTATCATACGGATGTTGATCAGATTCTGTGTACCTTTCGACACGCGATTTCTTTTATCTGTGTTCTATTCTTTTTTTACCGTTTTTCTTTCCTCGAGCAACAAAACTTTTTCATTTCCCGGAACGATTCGATATTTCAGATCGTGCTGACGTTTCACGGGCGGTGACAAGTACTCGGAGCCGTAACTATCGTGGCGCATCACTTACTCCCTTTATTCGCCTCTCCTTCTCTCTCTCGCTCTCTATCTCTCTTGTAATCTCTCGAGTGGAACAGAGAAACAGATAGCGTGAATGAGTGAGCGCAAGAGAGAATGGTAGAATGAGCGTAAGCGGCGAAAGAAGGAAAGACTCTGCGAATGAGTAACTGAATGTGGGAGAGAAAACGAGAGGGAGGGAGGGAGAGGGAGAGAGAAAGTTGTAGTTTAAGCGAATAACGGAGCGAGAGGAATGAAGACAGAGTTTAGTGAGCATGTATAAGAGAGAAAGAGCATTATGAGCCACGCTAGGGTAAAGCGAGAAAGAGAATTCGCGCGCGCGTACACAGAACTCTATGCGTCCTTATCGGTTTCTTTCTTTCGCAGTCCTTATGCACCGCTTTAACGGTTTCTCGTGATTTTTCGATAATACTATTTCGTTGAAGGTTATGCGGTATTGGTTACGTAGATAACTTTCGGGTGAGTCTCTTTTACGAGTACCATAGTTGCACGTAACTTAGTGTACTCGCTAGTGTGCATCCAATAGCGCGTACTAAATACATATATGCGATCGTGTTTTTCATTTGATGCGTTCTCACTCTTATGGACGTTTTTTTCCCCTATGAGTCTGTACCCGGACTCTGACTCACACTCGGACGGGCTTGTGCGAATCGTGCGATGCGGACCTGTTTCCTTCTAGTCACCGTGTTGTGCGAATTGCGAATCCCGTGATCGCCGTGAACCTTGCTGCGTTTAGCCACTCTATCTTACCGATCCTTACCCTTCGTTCAATCTTCTTGTTGAAACGGGCTTCATATTATCGTTTATAGAGTTCGAATTTGATCAACGGTAACATTATTGTGAATCAACGCCGAGCTGCTCACTCTTCGAGACCAGTTCCGCGAACTAATTGGCTAATGTAATTAACAAGACCTCCGTTTTAATGTGTTAAGTAGTATACGCTATTATTTTCCTTTACTTTGTACCCTCTGTACTTTTCACTTGTGAGCAGAGAATAATCATAACAGATCAGAATAGATAATGAAATTTTGCGTGCTTGTTTTTATAGTAATCGGTATCTATCTTGTATGACTGCGAGACACGCCGAGTATTTGTGTACTTAAGCGATTATATTATTCATTTCGTATACTTTGCTAGGATATCGACCTCTCGAAATCTCCGAATTTTTAATGACACTTTAATCTTTATTTGAAAACATCTTTCCGCTTGCAAAAAACGTGAATAGTCCTTAGCAAACCACTGTTCAATTTTCCCTTTGTTAAATGTTAAAGTTCGATTATCTATTCTATGTATTTAGTTAGCTTTCATTATATTGCATAAATGTGGGATCTTTATCTACCAAATGAACTTTCGATACAAACAGACATATACATTTATATATCGATTCAGTTGAAATATTTTTGGACGATGACCGTTCATTATATTATGTTTTAGAAATCTAACACTTTCAAGAGATTAACAATTTGTTTGCATATAGGTAATCATGGCTAATCGGGGTACAGCCCAGAGGCCAAATGGTTCAACGCAAGGAAAGATTTGTCAGTTCAAATTGGTATTGCTCGGAGAATCAGCAGTTGGAAAATCAAGCCTCGTGTTGAGGTTTGTCAAAGGACAGTTTCACGAGTATCAAGAAAGTACTATTGGAGGTAAGAACTTTTTTCATCAAATATATGTAAAACACGATTATATCTTTCATCTAAATGAAACCGTAAACATTGTAATAAATAATATACTATACTCTACCATATAGAAAAATATATTAAAATATGCATAGAATGTAATCCTAAAATGTTAGAATGCTTGTTGTAATTAAACAAACATTGGAATATTTCGTTATATATTAAAAGTTTCGTGTTTTATACCTTGTCTTATACCTTTTAATCGTAAAAGTACCACCAGTGGTACACATTAAAGTTGATCTTCAGGCTACAGAAAAGGGCTTGGCACGGAACGTGTTAATTAGTACAAAATTATTTTTGTTTTCCTAACTTTGAATCAAATGAAAATTTGACCTAGTTCGAATCATTCTGTGTGCTCATAAATAGTATTTGTTTCTTCTTGGTAATCATTATTTGATTGTGTGATTTCAGCTGCATTTTTAACACAAACAGTATGTCTGGATGACACAACTGTAAAATTTGAGATTTGGGATACAGCAGGACAAGAGCGTTATCACAGTCTTGCTCCAATGTATTATCGAGGTGCGCAGGCAGCCATTGTTGTGTATGACATAACAAACCAGGCAAGTAAAAATGATTAAATCTTAATATTGAACTTAACTATAAATGATATTTCCATACACGCCAAAGAATATAATGTCATCAAGGTAAATAACGTCTAAAGATGCAAGATTCTAATTACTTCTTCCAACTTCTTCTATATTTTGTAGCATTCTTTTAAATTTGATTCTGGATTTTCTATTTATTGGAGTCTAAATACATCTGTAGATCATCTCCGAAACATTATTAACAATAAATTATTTTGCGCTGTTTGTACGGACTAATCTTTTAATTTAACATATAGGACACATTTGTACGTGCCCAAACGTGGGTAAAGGAATTGCAACGACAAGCCAGTCCAAGCATAGTTATAGCATTAGCTGGAAATAAGGCAGACCTTGCAAATAAGAGAGGTGTAGAATTTGATGAAGCTCAAACGTACGCAGATGAAAATGGCCTTCTTTTCATGGAAACTTCAGCCAAAACAGCAATGAATGTTAACGATATATTTCTAGCGATAGGTAAGATAATTTACAATATTTCTTTAATTGCATAAATCAAATTAATTATTACATTGGCGCGAGTAAAGATATACTAGAACAGTTCAACATCTTTTTCCAATTAAAATGATAGCGGTGGTATCTAGGTAATATGAAAAGGGCATCTGGTTTTGACATAATATCTGTTGTTGTGTTAGGCATACTTTGTGAAGACTTATTCCGTGCCAGAGATGGAAAAAGATTTTATGTAAATCAAAATTTCGAATGAAGTGGGTTTATTCGTAAAATTATTCGTGGAAAGTCTTCGAAGTCTTAGACGCCCAGTCAGGTATATCTGTGTGTAATTCAATTGCAAAACTTGTTTATTTTTCATAATTTTTTCATGGAAGTGGCGCCAGCTAGTTCGTAGCGTTCTTCCGATTAAAATGACACTAAACTCGATAGAATTTGGACTTTGTCTAGTGGTTTTAGTGAACTTCGAAGTCTTCGAATAATTTTACGAATAAACTCACTTTAATCGAAATTTTCATTTAAATAAGATTTTTGCCCATCTCTGTTTCGTACCATATTTTCATTCGTCCATGTAGAAACAAATATATAAATTTACAAATAAGTTTTGTTGTACCAATCTGTTACAGCTAAGAAACTTCCAAAAAATGAACAATCAGGAAGTGCTAGTACAAGCGGTCAAGGTCGTCGATTAGTCGAGACAGAAGGACAAAAGACAGCAACTGGCAATTGTTGCAAGTGATTATCCAAATCTGTACGTGTTAAATACTGTCTTGGTATATATTTTTATATTAGATCAAATTTGTCACCTTGGTGATCAACAATACTGGAAATAATATCTATTGAGCAGTCACAAACCAATTGATATATGCATCAGATATGTTATGAGTTCAATGTTCAGTATAATAATACATTATGTCTAGATATTTTTATAATGCAAAAATGTATAAGGAGAAAGGTTTTGCAGTGGAAACAAATTTGATATATTAATTAGGGTAGATATCTGTAATTTATGGGTTTTTCACGAAAAAAATATGTGTACTATTATTGCGGAATATGTGTGTAAATCTTTCTGCAGTGCATTTTTTGTTATATTTAATAATTTTTATTGCATATATTCCTGACTTATTTCGATCTTTATATTTATTAAGTAAGTGAAATTAAAAGTTGAATCAGTGTTTCTTTTTCTTAAATCTTTATTGTACGTATATTAATTGATAATGTAAAAAAGAATTCTGCATAAACAAGTTGCTGTTATACAAGAATTTATAAAATTCTGAAAACTCGGTGAATAAATACGTCATATTTATGTCAGACATTATGAAAAATAGTATTTTTCCATTAATTACGGAATCGATTAGAAAGTGTGTTATAATAACATACACAAGTTCATTTGTTACGAATTTATTACCCACATTAATGAGGTGAAAACATATATTCCAAATGTTTTGGCATTTAACTAATATGTTCTTTCAAAGTAAAGAATTTTCATATTTATATACGAATTTCCTTATACAATTATTGTATTTCACATAGCTTAGACTAATTATTGCAGTGAATACTAGTGAGCAGTTTAAATATTTGATACTTTCTGTTTCTCTATTTGTAAACCTTCAACATGGTTTTATACTCTTATTTTATCGCGTTTACGATATTGTTGCAAAAATTTTAGTCGTGCTTATTTATACTATATTGTGAGTAAATATATACATTTATTCGTTTATACTTTATATTTTGAATTTTGCAAGATTCTGCCACATAATAGTGATGCCTGCAGTATGTTCATAAACATTATATATATATATAAACTCTTCCGTTACTACATTTATTTCTCTTAACTTTTATTTGATTAATACTTATGTAGTAGTTATTTTTACATTATGAATTATATAGTGAATTGTTAGATGCAAAAGTAAATAATCCTTGTAATATATTCACCACCTTGTTACTGTAAATCTTAAAATGACATTAAAGAAAATGTTAATTTCTTACGCAAAAGTTGAGTCTGTTGATTTAACTAATGCAACTTTTAAGTTTTCTCGATAAACACTGTCTAATTTAATGTTGTAAGTTGTGCAATTATTATTAAATTCCAGCTAGTACTATTTATTTTTTCTATCGATCGTATACTTTCTTTCAGTTAAATTGTATAGCTTCTGCATAATTTATTTTTAATGTATTATCGTTTTGTAGATGATCAATTTTATATAAAATTTATTTTCCATGTAAACTTAAGTGTCAACAGTAGAAAGACTATTCTGAAACTACTGTTTTCAACAGTGTTTTAAGTGTAAAGTACGATTAGTTGTCACAGGTTTTCAAATTGCAATGGATAATTGAAGTATGAAAAGTGTTTTTTTTTTACAACTACATATTAGATTTATTTGAAACACCTTCCTAGGTAAGTTAATATAGCGTAATCATAATTACTTATGACCATGACTAATTGTAATTTAATTACTTTATCATACAATTCTGTGTATGGGTTACATTGAAGCCGTCGATATAGGTTTTTCAATGACAATTTTATCTGATAAGAATTTGCTAACTCGCAAAGGGAAATTTGGAAATTCCCAATTTGGAAATTCAGAAAATTATGAAACTGTGGACATACGTAAAGTATACGTGTGGAGCATATGTAATTGTTTTCTGCAAACTTCTTTTCTATCTCCTACAATTTGCGAATTACAAAATAAAATTATATGTGTCTCATATTACTCCAAATTTTTCTAATTCTTTGAATTTTCGAGTTGGGGATTTTTCGTTGTAAATAACCTTTTTTGTACATATCTCATTCATTTTTAATGTTCCTCACTTTACCTTTAAGTCATTCGAAAGCAAGTGAGTTTGGAGAGAATTCAACACTGCTAAAATAAGTATCACGACCACACGTTGGACCTACGACACTTGACCATGCACCAGTGTACATTCGTTGACTTGTATAACGATAAAAAGTGTATAAACACTTTGACCTTTTAATTACAAAAGTGCAACTATTCAAAGACATTGTTATCCTTAAGCGCAGCTAACGATCAATCTTGGTTTCGGCAAATTCTTAATGGTGAAAATAGCGTTAATAAAACCTATATCGGAAGTCACTGTAATTCATTGCATTTACACTTTGCATTATTCACTGAGATTTTTTAACTGTTCAAATTTCAAATGATTACTTTATATCTCCATAACTGCTAATTTTGAACAACAAACATGTGTTATTTTGTATTATTTGTACAATATAATTTTCTTCTTTTGCAAACAGATAACATTGCAAATTAAGTGAAAATTTCGTTATTTTCTCAGACATAATTTGTTTTATAAATAACTGTAGGAGCACACTACTTTTTGCTTGCAGATATGTACCATAATCCAAAAATATAAGTACACCATGAATGTGTCCGCATTGAATTTGAATGGAACGTAAAACGATGGAAAAATGCCACTATTATGGAATGGAAGGTGAACTATGCAGGACGAACATTTTGCCTGAGTGATTAATTTAGAAAAATGCGTGTATCACGTTTCATTCGAAGATATATCATCTATTTTGAGTATCAGATCTATCGAAAAAAAGGAAGGGAGAGAGAGAGAGAGAAAGTGAGCGAGCGAGAGAGAGAGCGAGAGAAAGTGAGAAAGAGAGAAAAAGTGAGCGAGAGAGAGAAAGAGATTTGGTGAAACTCCCATTTGTAATTCTAGTAGTAATGGGCGGTGTTCGTTATAAATATAAATATATATATATAAATATATAAATACGATTATACTATAAATCATATATAATTAATATGATTTATATAAGTAATGTTAATGGTAATAAGTAATAATGATAATATTAATGGTAAATTGATTATTAATAATAATAATATTAATATTAGTAATAATATACATTTAAAATATACAATGTATGATGAATTTTTGGCACGCAAAACATCTTGTAAGATAGTAGGCCATTCCTGCTGCTAACTACCTATGTATTTACTTTCTTAGTTTGTAAACATGTATAACAAATTTTTGCTCCGAAATATATTGTATATTAATTTTATTCGATAATTCATGATAAATTATAAATGATTACACAAGCAAGAGAATAAACTTGTGAATATTATTATCGGTTTCATCGCATTCACCGTTCACTATCATCCAAAAGTATATTTATCATTTTATAAATAAGCCTGTTATTATTTACATGCGAGTAAATTCAGCTATCAATTAAATTATGTCAAATAACTTCTTTTACCTAAAGATCCTTAAATATTTCGTGTACTTTTAAAATTAAAAGAAATTTAATTCATATTTACCAATGTGTACATATTACCAACATATGGTGACATATTGATTGCAATTGTTTCTCGAATTTGAATTTGAAAGTCTATATATGTATATATATATCTACAACGGTTGCTCAATTATAATATATAATAGCCACTCGTGTTTACATCAGAAACGTAGTAATTGCGGAACTATGTCGACTAACTTTATGATAAAAGATGATTATAATACAGCAGATAATTTGAATTCGATAATTAATATTAAATCATTAACTCTATCAGAACGCATAATAACAAGCACTCGAATATCAATTTCGCGGAAAGCCTGTTCAGAAATTCATATTGACTCAAATGTAAATTATGACGATTTATGCGGACCATGGGTTCGACCAAAAAATCCAGTTTATGATCGGTGCATTATAAAGTCATCTCCAAAAGTTTGCATTTGGAAGTATTTTACAGAACAAGATATAAGTTACTTGAAGAAATGTCAGAGAAATGAGGGAATGTTTTTCTTTGGTAAACAGCTACAAATATATTTCAATGTTTTATAAATATTACTAATTATGTTACGAATAAAGTGGTTTTTTCTTTTTTGTAGAAAAAGTATTCTTGTATAAGTATAAAGAAAAATGCAACCGCATTCTTGTCACAGTACTATGGGAATTTTTTAAGTTCGTGAGGTATACACTTATTGTTAGTGTATTAATATAATGTTTTGGTCGATGATTAGAAATGAACGTACATTAATTATGTTTTAGATTGCATTCTTTCACAGAGAAAAGTGTTTCAGTAGTTTTGGGAGTTGTCCATTTAACGCATTTATTTTTTCTTTCCAACCAAAGATGTACAGCTGAAGAAGTTTCTCAGTTTTTTCATGAAAGCATTTTTTTGCATGCTGTGCTAGTTCGTACCTTTTTTATAATATTGCTATAAGTTTTTAAAAGGCGAACATTTATGGCATTACTTATACAAATATGTGGCGATATTTTGTTTCAGAATCCTCCAAACAGTATAGAAGTTCTTTCTATAGCAGAATGCAAGCATGTGTTTAAAGTATTTCATGAAGTGTTTATGGAAAATTTTGTATTACTACACATCTCATGTCATGAAATTTATTATTTTACTATAAACTTGGACAATGCATTGAGTTCGATTGATGAAAATCAGTTATAAGAAGGAATAACCTATTCCGTAGGTATATCCGTAGGTATGATTAATAATAGAAATCATAACACAAAAAGTACTACACCAGATTAGAAACTTCGAGGGTAGTAGCGATGAAAAGATAATTATTTTAATTCTATTAGACAGAATGCTTTGTAACATTCTCATTTGCTGGCAGACGATTGATAACCACAATCACGACTTTCTTCCAATGCTGAATCAGAATTTCCTGTGTTACAGAAATTTTCTTCATATTCTATGTTACTTTTTCGGAGCTCGTTTGTCAAATATTTCATTTTAGGAAACCACCAATTATTGCCAGATGTTGAAACACGTCGTGTTGCCTTAGTAGGATTCGATTTCTAAATAAATAGAAGCATTAAAAGTTGAAATTTATAAAAAGTAATGCTTAAAATTTACTAACTTTCTGAAGAAACAGATATTTCGAATTTGTGGAAATTACTGTATCAGGATTTTGTGCAGCGGCTGAAGGTAACATATGGCATCCGATACAAACATTTTTAATATTCTTTCCATTGTATCGGTTCATTCGTTTAAATCTTTGAATTAATAAATGATTACTGCGTTTTAACTTCTTTGTTTCATCTAAGAGAGCTCTGCAATAAAATGTTCAAACTATTTTAAGAGATTGAAGGCTCCAAAATTTTGTACAGATTTTATGATTTAGATAACATTTGTAATAAGAGATGACAAAAATACTTACTTTTTCTCAAATTCAAGTTCTCGTAATTGTTGTTGCTGACACTTCAATCTGGAACTGAGTTTATTAACATAATCTCGTTGTTCTACCATCCAAATACGAATGCAGGAAACAATGTATTGAGATTGATTACAAAGTTCGGATCTACTTTTCGCTGTTTCGGTTAATTCTGCTGATATACAAGCAAGAGATTTATTTTTGAGCTGACATTCCTTTCTGAGTTCTAATAATGATTTGTGAGTTTCTTGTAATTCAGAAATAATTTCACAATTATTTTGTTCCACCATGGCCTTCTCTTTAATGAGAAGACAATTTTCTTCCATGCATTCTTTCAATTGTTCTTGTTCTTTTTCAACCTAGAAATACAACAAATAGAATGAATTATTATATTATATATTAAAATCATTACGTTAGAAAATTAAATTAATTTATTTAACTTGTTGTTGCAACATATCTAATTGTTCTGCGTAGGATTTACAAATGTCTTGTAGTTTACAATGATCACCAGTTTTTGATAAATAATTCCCTTGAACATTCTCTAACTCATCCTTAAATTTATTTAAACAATCTGTAAGATTAGCCTTTTCATTTTCCATATTTGATATTTTTAAGCAATACTCCTTTTCCTAGAGTAATAAAAAAACATTAAAGTAATTACATAATAGCATTACAGATTTAACTTGGCCAATATATAAGATATGAATGATAATTACCATGTTTGTTAAATATTCTTGTAAATCTGCCTCACGCTTTGTCATTTGGACCAATTGTTGTTGTGTCTCATGGAAATCCTCTGTGACTCTGCGATAATTCATTTCAGTACAGCATAATTGCTTCTGAATTTCTTTGAACTAAAACAAATATATATAATTTATTTAGTACTAAATATTATGTTTATCTCAAGAACTTCGTACCTTATTTTTCAACACACAAACATCTTCTTTTGATTTATTCTCAAATGCATTATTCTCCATCTTCAATATAGTATTGTCGTTCTGAAATATAAATTTTTTTATCGTAAAAACATTGCAGAAGTATGTTGAGTCTTAAATTAAACATTCGATATTTTGGTCTTTTGAAAATATTTTAGGATACCTTTAGAATTTCATAATCTGCTTGCAACTTAGTCATATCGTTTGACTTTTCTATCAGCATGTTTTTCAAAGACTGTATTCTATCGTGCAGAGTTGACATTTCTTCTTCTGCATCATTTAACTCAGTTAAATACCCTTGAATCTGGACGTTACCTCTAAGTAATTTCTTCTCAAGTTCTTCAATGGTTTCAGTTTGTCTCTTCATAATAATTTCATTATTTTTGACTTGTTTATAAAAATTATTAATCTAAAAATTTAGAATTAATTTATTAAAGCATCCATAACATAAAATGTTAATAAGAGTTCATATATATTTATACGTACTTGTGTTTGTTTATCTTCCAACTTTTTCAGTAATTTTTCAAATTTTATATCATTATCTTTAAACAGTTGCATTTTTTCCAATAAATCTTCTGCTTTGCTTGTGCTCTTCTTCAAATCAGTTTTCAGTTGTTCATTCTCATAACGTAGACAACACTCTGTATCTCTCATTTTTTGTAATTCAAATGAAATTTGTTGAGCATAACTTTCATTTTCTCTCTCTATTTTCAATTCCTTGTCAATTATATCAAAATCTAATTTGTACTTTTCTAATTGCCTTCTCATATCTTCATTTTCTCTGATTAAAGTATCTAGTTCTGACTGTAGCTCATGTTCATGTAAGTAGCTCTCAAATTGCACTATGTCGTTACACGTTGTATTGTTGAAATTAATTACATCTTGTGTGGTGCAACTTTTGTCTGCAACTTCTATTTTGCACTGGCATTCTTTGTCTTTATTCGTTTTTACTTTCTGTGCACGTTTCGAGACTAATCTTCTGAAATAATTATAGAGAAAATGATACTTCAATAATTCAATATACTTACAAATATATGTATATCTATATCGTCACCAAATTTTGTTTTGTTACCTCATTTCTTGTAGTTTTCCTTCCACTTCTTGCCACCATTTTGTCATATTTAAATGCTTGTTTTCTGAACAACAGTTTGATTGTACCAAAGTATCAACCTATTTAAAATAAAATTTACTCGTCTTTGAATACAAATAAATTGTAAAGAAATTTCCGTCTTTTGTTTACAATAATTATTAATACTTTATCGTACCTTGTGCTTCAAAGCTTGTATATCGTTCACACGAGTTTCTAATTGTTCCTAAATTGCAATAATTAGTAATCATTAATATCTTTTAAGATCATAAACATTTTATATTAGCTTATATTTATTTCGCTAATTACATCTAAATCATTAATATACAATAAAACGCATTTGTGAAAAGTATATTTTTTTATTAACTGAAAATATGCATTTAAATAATAATCCTATTTTGTCTACCTGTATAGATTTTAAAATAGAAAAATGCATAGTATGAATAGAAGTAATAGTTAAGTGACTATTCTGTTCCATGTAAGAAATTTTTTGTTGAAGTTGCTTAATTGCTTCCCTTTGTAATTCCAATAATTTCTCTTGCTTGGCAGCCTTTGGATAAATATAAAAGCTTTTTCATTAGCGTACATATTATCAACACCGAGCAATAAAAAGTCAGTGGGAATTTAACATACCTCAGCAAAGCATTCATTGTATTGACTTTGAGTTTCTTCTATGCACACTGTCAATAAACGAGTACTGTCACATTTCTCTTGAAGCTGTAAATTGTGATTTATTTGCGTTTCTGTTAAACAATTCTTAAATATAAACAAACGACTTCACATCATACAACATTTCAAATATAAACTTCAGTTTACCTACGTTATTGTTCACCAGAAATAACTTGAAAGTATACACACTGCGTTTGGAATACAGGAGGGACAATATGTTAATATAAAAACGTGGAACACGATACATGCATGTTACTTATTTAATTATTTATTGCAACAATAAATATTAACAATCTTTGTTAATAAATTACATACAGCTACTA
Source organism: Lasioglossum oenotherae (assembly GCA_028455765.1). Taxonomy (NCBI): domain Eukaryota; kingdom Metazoa; phylum Arthropoda; class Insecta; order Hymenoptera; family Halictidae; genus Lasioglossum; species Lasioglossum oenotherae. Next base: position 5,925,276 of record CM052300.1, on the reverse strand, counting down.
TAGCAGATTACACTTTTTTTATGTATATAGAAAATATAAATTCATGTATCTCTACTTTCAGGTCAACAATATGTACAAAATTGAGACTAATAATATTTATCTATACATTATATAATATATAAATATATTATACATAAAGCTCTGTTCTATATATAGCTTGATTTGATTTTTCATATTCCGTTGTAAATAGGAACTTATTACTTCTGTCAAGTAAGAATAATTACATTGATTGCCGAACAATTTTTTTTTCAATGACTAAAATAAATGAAATAATATATTTGAAGTTCAAACTTTGACTAACAATTACTTTTTCATTGCAAAAGACTTGCAATCCATGTAAACTAGTTTGGACGTAAATTGCACATATTTAACATTTACAATTCAAACATCATGCACATTCCCATGACTATACATGGAAGATGAAATTGTTGACCACTGATCACTCACGTCACTCATAGTTTTGTGTCCCATTTGGTCTATACATCTTTTAGCTTCTACTACAGCATTTTGCAAATGTCCTATAGTTTGACTTTGAAGCTCATTCTGAAAAATGAAGGGACTTCCGATTATTGTGTTGAAAATACATTTTGTATTGTTTAAGGTGAACAGCCACTGTGTTAGATGAATTTTTAATAACGTACAGTTATATAAAAGTTGATAAATATATTTACTTTATGCATACAAATAAACATGATGAAGGATAAATTAAAACAGTAATTGATGAAGAAAATCTAGAGAAAGAGAATCGAATTAGTTAAGTACACTAGCAAGAAAGTGCATTTTATTAAATAGTGTAAGAAAATTTAAAATATTCAATAAACAATTGCAAAAGAATTTATCGCATTAAAAGATAAGAAAATCGATAATAGAAAAGGGTGCAATAAATAGGGTAATAATAGAGTAGGAGAGGGAGAGAAAGAATGAATGAACCAAATGTGCGGATAAGATAGTTTTGTAAAGACAGGATATATACTGTAAACCAAATCCGATTTGCAGCTGTAAGGCTGAATAAAGCAACACTATTATAAAGCTAAAGATAGGCCAGAAATAAGAAGTTCTATTTGTTTATAAAATATGCTTATTGCTTGTTTGGATGTGTGATTGAAAAAGTATGTTTATATTCGCGGATGAGACACAAGTGAGACAACAGTAAACATTAAGATAAGTGTATAACAATTATGATTGAAATAAGAAATCATAGGTAACTATGAGATTAATAAAAAATATGCATCTATAAATACCTGCTTCAATAGTTGCTTCTTCTCATTTTCGTACTGGGAAAGTATTTGATCTTGATTGTCGATCTACGAAGAATATTTTAAATGTTGTCTTATGATTTTCATTTGTACACACCTTTATATCGAGTCTTGTCAATATTTTCACATTCTTGTTGATTAATTATAGATTCTTGATTACACAATATTTAAATATATACTCGTAATAAAATTTTCACACTATCAAAACTCTAATGCTGATTACGTTTACAGATGTAATCGTATGTACAATAACACTCATAAAAATAACTTACTTATTTCTTACATACAAGCACATTACATTGTCCAATATGAGTTTATTCTGTAATACCAATCGCGCGAGCCTTATACATTTTTTCAATCGAAACAAGAATCCGAGGCAGAATGACTCTAACGCGGTCAGTTTATAAACAAACATGAGTTCTCATAAAAACACGCAGTTTGTGAAAAATGAAGTATTGTGTGAACACTAAACGCGCGAGAAGGTTCAATCTAGTCTTAAAAGATAACATCTCTTCTTCTACTTAACGCAAAATTATTGTAAGATAGAATTTTGATAGAATAACATTTAAACGCATTTTGTTATGTATGGGGAGAAATAGTTTAAAAATTTCAATATTCAAATATACATATATAGTTGCGGCAATAACAAATCGGAGTAAATGAATAACGACAGCAGTCATGGTAAGATACTGTGCAATTTTTTCCCAGCATGATTACTTTTCAGGACTATTTATACACTTGTAGCGAATGCATATTACATAAACAATTAAATGTAAATGTAGAAAATTAATGCGTAAAAAATACTTAGGTCAGCCCTTTTTTAAACTTTTATAGTCATGTAGAACAATTCAAAATCGCAAACATAACTTAATAACTAGTATTTTGTAATTAGATTAAACTTTCTGGCGTGTTCGATTTTCACGCAATATCATAGTTCTTGAAAAATCAATTTGTTTCTCAAACGAAAAATTCGATAAGATGATGATTAATTATTTCAAGTAAAGTTTAAATTAGTTGGACGGTGCTATCAGAAAATTAAAGAATGTTTGCAAGTTACCTAAGTTATATTAAACTTTTTAACATACCTTGTCTTGCAGTTTCTGATGAAGCTCCTTTATTTCAGACTGTGTCATAGCAATCGCTTCCTTTTGAATTTTGATCATTTTATCTCGATCTTCTATCTACAGGGACAATTTCGCTTTGTTAAAAACTCTCATTGTTTTACCTCTCTTTCTAATATGCTTAACCGACTATATATTTCTTGCTTTCTTATAGTAGTAATAATTGAAGTTATATGTTTGTATTCAAAACAGATAGATGTTTACTGTCCTTTAAAAATTGTGTAGTGCAAAAAAGATTAAGGCTTTTATAATTTCTATAGAACATCAACAACTATTCCAATGTTGTGTTTACAGTTTATATTAAATCTAATCTTTTTTGTAATTGGCTTTTTCTCAGAAATATTTAAGCAATTCTACAAATTTACAGAAGCTACATATTTTGTAAAATTTATAAATTTAATTAGCCCCGCTGTAAAATAACTAACTTTAATATAAAATAATTATAGTATATTTATTTCATAAACAAAATGATAAGTAGGGTGAAAAAGCATTAGTTGAAAAAATCGACACAACGATGTCGGTACGAAAATAACAATATTTCTATGCCTGTGATTACGAGTTAACATTTTTTTATACTCAAATAAATTATACTTACAAGTTTATTTTTGGAATGTAAAGCATTCTGAAGTTTTTCTATTTCTTGAGAACAATTGTCTAGTTCATCTTCACATTTTTGTAATTTGTCTACTAGATTCATAAGCAGTCTTGCGGATGAACAAAAATTAGATTTATCTTCATAAATCTGCAAATATACGATTTATAAAATGTTGTGAACTCATTGTATATTTTCTTTAACAACTCTATACAAACCAATTGTTTATATTCTGTCTTAAGGTCCTGTATATCACGTTTGGTAGATCTTATGGTATTTTCCAGGGTTTTAAATAATTGAGATGCAGCCTATAAAGTGTAAACAAATTTGTCACAACGAAAATATTAAGATTTACATGTCAAATAGAAGAGTTAATATGTCATTTACCATTGCATCATATTTAAACTGGTTACAACTACATAGCAACAGTGCTTCTTCGATACTGCGTTCGTTGTTCTTAATGTTATATAAAAAAATATTAATGTTTGATACGTCAAGCAATAGTGTATTATAATTTTAAACCGAACTTACAAAGGAACTCAGAAATTCTTTTGATTTGTTGAGTTCTGCTTCATTTTCGCTTAACTGTTGCCGTAGTGTGCATTCCCTTTCTTCTTGTAATTTAAGCTGTAATTTAATTTATATTAATATTTGCATGTTTTGTAATAAGTATTTTTAAGTCTAAGTAATAATTATATACTGTATTTTCTAGTTGTATGATTTTTTTCTTCAATTCTATGCTGTCCACAGAGTGAGATAGTTTATAGTTTTCTGCTTGTGTTCGCGCAGAACGAAGTTCCTCCTCCATCGATGCAATACTACTTTTTAAAAATTCATTCCCTTCTTGCTTGCACTTTACCTAATAATTACATGTATAGAAAAAAATAACGAAGTGGAAGTAGAATTATTATATTACATAAACATTTCATTTTATTCTTAAATACCTCATGTTGTAATATTTGAACTTGTCCTTGTAAATCGGCGACTCTGCACTTCCATACACACTTATCATCGCATTCTGTTTCAATTGTTTTCTATAAAAATTAGTTGTAAATAAACACACACACAATGACTTATATAATAAATTGTAGAAAATGATATCTCACTTGCGACATTTTGTACTTTAACTCGTCGTGTCCTTTTTTTAAGTTGTGTACATCCTGTTTGGTTTGTAATATTTCATTCCATGTCTGAAATGATTCAGTAATAAATCATAAATCTAATAAATTTTGTGAAAACATAAAATATGGTATGTAGTATATACACTCCTCAAAAGAATTGAGGGATCACTTGTACGAACCCGAAAAATTGGTCCCACTTTACGTGATCATAACTCCGTCAAAAATTGCCGTATCGATATCGTTAAACAATGGTTTGAAAGCCTGAAATCTCTAGTTTCAGATGCTCTGTTTCAAATTGTTGCTACGTTGGTTTTTTACAAAGTTATAGCGAGATGAAGACAACATTGACGGTTAACAAAAATGGGACCAATTTTTCGGGTTCGTACAAGTGATCTCTTAATTATTTTGCGGAGTGTAAATAGTATATACAGTATAACCACTAAATACCTGAGTATATCGCTGAGATTCTGCACCATTACTGTCACATGTCTACATTTTAACCAAAATAAAAATAAATATATTTGATATAATTAGTAGTAGTTAAGTATCATATCATTGCACATTTAATGTGAATTGTAAATAATTACCTGTTCTTTACAGTTAAAAAATGTTTCTGATATATGTTGTATTTTTGAGTGAACTACATCTGATTCCTCCTTCAGTGTTCGTAATTTGTCCTGTTTTTGGCAGAGTGTTGTTTCTGTGACATCATGTTCTGAAAGCTATAATACCGAAATATACCTTAGAATAGTTGAAAATTTCAACAATGAATAAGCCCAATGTTTTTCAATTTTGTTCGAAAAACATATGAGCTTATATAAGATACTTGAATAACAGATATACTAACTGCTTCATTGATTTTTTTCTGTAATCTTACGATGCAAGATTCTATTTCACAAAGTTGGTGCGCTACTATTTCTATGTTTAAAGTAGCACAGCATTCCTTAAAAAATTATACATATATAACTGATATTATTATATTAATTCCTTATTTTTCAATATAATACTTCTTAATCAAAAATATAAATAATTTACTTGAGTTTGGAATACTTGTAGACTGTTGGATGTTTGTTCAATTTCCTTTATGACTGAACATACCAGATCATTGCATAAAGACACTTCCGAATAACTAGACATAATGCCTTCCTAAAATTTCAATATCAACACAAGATTAACATGAAATTATGCTAATATAAAATAATATAATCATAATGAAATTGATGAAAATCAATTATACCTGCATATTATTTTCCATTCCTTTTAAATTTATTAATAATCGGACTTGGGCGTGATTCATTTCATCTTTAATGCTTTTTAATTTGAATTCTCCTGACGTAATTCTTTCAATATGTCTTGTTTTTTCTTCTTCCTGCACAAAACGAATGGGAATTAACTGAGTGAAATAAAAATATGGAAATGTTGGATAGCAATGTCTCTTACTTGCATGTGCAATGTATTTAGTATTTCTATAATTTTCTCTCGATTTCTTATTAACTGACTTTTTACATCAATAACTTCTTCATTTAGGTTGACATACTGTAAATATTTTATATAATTAATAAGTATCGTAGATATATAAATATGCATATATTTATCAAAACAAACTTACTCTTTGGTGTTTAGATTTGAAAATAGAGGCAATTATTGCCATTTCATCCTGAATATTATCTGCAGTAACTTGTGTCTCGACAGTGCTTGCCCTCATTATATCCATTAACTTAAATTGCTGATTTGCGTCTGCATACGTCTAGAATATACATAATTAACATTTTTATACTATGTAGTAATTATGTTATTTAATAAAACGTGAACTATACTTACAGGTAAACTTTCACTACCTATGTGAAGTGAGTTATTGTTCTCCAATTTTAGCTAAATTAATAAAACAAAGAAAATTTGTATAAATATTAAATAATTCTACAGTTGTATTCTTTCATAAAATCTTTAAAGAAATATACATACTATAATAGAAGTAATAATAGCAATCAATTCCTTCTTTTCGGGACATATTTTTTGTATATAGTCAATGTTTTGTCTTAGTTCATATTGTATGTTTATGTCCTGTACAATTAAAAGCAAGAAATATATATACATAATGAGTATCTTTCTTAGTTCGTTATTGATAAACATTTTTCATGCATTCTAACTACACAAAATATTTATTTCCGTATATTTTGTTACAATCAAAAAAATATATTAACATGTAATGTTGCTGGAATTGATTAAATTTTCTTTTATAAAAGCAGGAATTCCTTATTAAATTCAATTATTCTTCTGGCGATTTCTTTGCGATACTATAGAAAACTGAAAAATGTTTATTAATAATAATACGTTTTCCTACAAATATTCTTTTTTATGCATAAGTAAAATATGTAAAACATGTATCAAGTAAATATAAAAGAAGTGTGTTTAATAGATAAGCATTAGTTAAATTTTTTAATTAATAAATTAACAATTGATAAAGACTCGATATCGATATATAAATGAAAGCAATAGTGTGTACGAACTTCGTTGTTTTTGCAGCAAAATTTTTCCATAGCTTTCTCCAGTTCTACTTTTAGTTTAACAATATTTTGCTCGTCTTGTTCCATTAACGATTTTACCTTAGTTAAGTATGATATTACTTGATTCTACAAAATTAAATACATGGTGAATAATATTTAGTCTATTAAACCTTTATTATCAATTTTATTTAACTTACCTCTTGACAAGTAACTGTACCAATATAAGCAGTTGGTGTAACACGTGGTGCCTAAAATTATGTTAGAATACATTATATATATATATCCTTATTTACACATTAAATTCTATTACTAATATAATATAATAGAAAATTGAAGAAAAAGGCAATCATGTTGATATAGAAGTTACCATCGAAAACTCTTAGCTTGTGTCTCTGCATACAATTTTTCTATTTACCACACATTTATTGTACTTTATCTGTTTTGTATAATTTTACACAATTAAGAAGTATTTAATAAACATTTAATGTAGATAGAATCATCTACTTATTTTTGTTGAGCGTAGGTAATCTTTTCATGTACTTTAAGATCTTCTTGTCAATATTGTGGAAATGTTTATATACATCGATTTTATTTTGAGAACTCATTGTTCTTATCACTAAGTTCTTTAAATTGTTACTTTTCATCGTAGGTAAACTTTCTGTTTCTTTTCTGCCATTTATGTTATTCTCAATACAATTTTGTAAGAAGGAAATGTAATTGTTATGATTTAGAGACCCACAGAAACCTGATGAGGCATAGGCCTTTTCATAAAACTTATGAATTGATTCCATTTCCTTAGTGTCAGTATCGAGCGTATTATGATTTAGATAATTATGAATGCAAGAGGATACAGTGGAGTACAAACACTGGAAACAAGAATTATTACTTTTATTTCCAAAGAAATAAAGAAGTAATTAGGTACATTAATTATACCTTGTTCATTGCTCGTTTTAGCTTCTTACGCATTTCTTTAATGACATCCTCTTTAAATTGAATTTGTATGTTTGCATTGTAACATTGTTCTTGTAATGTAACTACTTGCTTTTGCAAAGATGTTACTACTTTATTGTTTTCTATTACTTCTGCTTTCAATGTGTCTTGTTTTTCTAGCAATTCCTATTAGCCGATACAATTCAAATTATATTCAAATAATTATACATGAAAAGAGGGTGCACATGCAAGTAAGTAACACAAACTTTCTGTCTATCAGACATCTGCTGCTTTATTTCTTGAATTTGCCTGCATTTTTCATTCAATTCTATTTTTAAATTATTTACGTTTGTATTGGTATCGCGAGTTACTACTTCCAAAGCTGACTCAGCAATTTGTAAACGTTGTTGCAAGTCTCTCGTTTCAAGATCTTTCTCAGTGAACATTTTTTCCACAATATCGGCTACTAACACAATCTGAACAGCAGTGGAAGATGTAAAAACAATTTGTTATTGTATACATTCAACAGAAAAATTCAACACGATTGCCTTGTTACAAGGTATTTCATATTTTTCATATTTAACCATTTTGGTTTCACTTAAATTTTTCATTAATATGATATTATATTTATAAATTTACTTACATCAGAAGTTTGTTGATCATTTTTTAAAATTGAATTATTTGTAGTTTGATTTCCAATGTGAGTAAATTTTTTAAGATTATCAGTAAGGTTTTCATTTTGTGTCAAATATTTTTTAATGGTATCCTCTTTAGTTTCTAATTTCTCAGTGAGATCAACTAATTTTTCTTCCAACTCTCTTTGACACCTAGAGACGTGTAAAACCATTTGGTGAATTATCATCATCTACTAGATTAGATTAACAAGCTATTTGATCAATTTATAATTAACCCTAGAAGACATCTTTCCTTTTTATACTTACGCAATCATTCTTCTTTCATTTCCTTGAAGCTGTTCAATTTGCAATTTCAAAGACTGTATCCTTTTCTGGCTTGTTTCTTCCTAATTTTAGAATTCCAGTATTAATTTCGAATTATCACTGTTATTAAAGACTATTATTATGACTATCATTAAAAGAGCAAGTAGAAGAAAAACAACAATCTTTATATAAGCATTGCATATACCCACCGTTTATTTTGCATAAAAACATTAACAAGAAATTTTTCTAAGAGGAGTGCAGGAAATCAAAATGAAAGACAAACAATATATGTGTATCGGTTACATATACAATAAAAATCCAAGCTTAAAGAGATGTTGAATATGAAGGGTGTATCATAGAAATATTCTTATGTAATTGGTAATTCGAGTTATTCAGAAGACTGTGACTAACTGTTATTATAAGTTTATGTTTTTTATCACCATCTAAATTTATATTTACCTGGCCACACGAACAGCTATAAAGATGCAAAAAGAAAATTATTTTATAATCTTTTCATAATTGAACATAATTTAAATAACGACGAGAATTTACTTAAGAGGAGCAGGTATATCGGCAGGTTGAATTTCTACAAACTTCAAACCATCTGCATTCCAACAGTTATCTTGCGACGCACGTCTTATCAATTCTAATAACCCTTTAATATCATTTTGCAAAATCTTTATCCTCTGGCGCATATGTTCCTCTTCCTTTTGCAAACTGCTTACACGATTTGTAAGTGTATTTATAGTCTATGAGAAAGAGTACTTTTAAGCTATATTCGTTACCTTTTTTTCTTCATTTAATAAAAATTTCTTTTGATTTACCTGTTCTGTGTAACCCGATTTTGTTAAATTTTCAGACACTATCATAGACGTTTGTTTTAATTTCTGTTCTAACAATTTGACTCTGTTACATGCAGCCTGCTCCAAATCCTCCACAATCTGTACCAACATAACATTTTGCTCTCTTAAATTCTTGATCCATTCTTTCGAAATTTCCAATTTCATCTAAAAAAAAATTTGAAATTACTGTTATATGTTTAAAACAACACAATGAAAGTGAACCAGTAAACAAATACAGTAAGAGTGAGTGAGTTTACGTACAAAGACACGATCAAATTCATTGCTGATTTCTTGATCAACATTTTCAATACGATTCTCGTATAATTTTTGAAACTCATCGATAATTTTTAGGCTGTCTATTTCACCGCAAGGTTTCCCGGTAGTGTTATCAATAGCAGTGCAATTATAGTCTCCATCGGTGAATGTATTTGAAATATTTTGGACAGGTTCAGTCATCGAATCAATTGAGTTCATGGCACGTTAACAAGGCAGATATTTTATATACAGACTAATTCTTATATGTTATTAATTCAATTAAAAAATCTTCCTACACTCACTCTAAAAAGAATGTTAAAATGAACGTCAACACACTAACTCGCCATTTTATTTATACATTTGATAATATTTAATTCCACAAACAATGATTACACAAGACTACCACACTACTCTACATTCTACATTCCTTTTAGAGGGAAATTTATGATTAGCGTGTAAGTCGTAAGTATATGAAGAGGTGGCGTTAGTATTCAAATAATCATAACCTCAAAAACGTAATATGTTTACACGTGACAGTGAATGTTGAGCTTTTCGAGAGTAAGTATTTACATATTACGATATGTACATTTTACCAGAGATTATTTATTACAGTAAATGTATATGTAGTGCATCTGAAAAATAATAAGTTACGCTGTTAATGTTATTTAATCAAATATCTAATGATTGTATCTACGAAAATGAATAAAAGAAAGCTCGACGAAGAAAATGAGGATAAACAAAATAGTGGTGATACTCCTTCAGAACTGACAGAAACCAAACGAATTCTGTCTCGTTTTAAATCTGATGCTGGTGAAATATTACCAGGTGGTTTGTTAGATTTGCCTATAAATATTTCTATCGACAAATTGCAAGCAATCTGTAATGCTCTCTTACAAAATGAAGAGCCAGTGCCTTTTGCATTTTATGTGAATGATGTAGAGATTACAGACACCTTAGAAAAAAATATCAATGAAAACTTTAGCATTAGTGAAGATGTGGTTGAAATTATATATCAACCACAAGCAATTTTCAAAGTTAGAGCAGTTACTCGTTGTACTGGATCATTGGAGGGTAAGTTATTCAGATGTTTGTTTATGTTTAATTATAGTGTTTTATAATTGAATTACTTCACAAATTGCAATTACAAAGTACCTCGATTATACTGTATTCAATTATTTCGTAATTCGAAATTCAGTCGCTTCATTCAATTAAATTACAATGTACTTTGTAATTCTGGTCTCTTATTCAATTAGATTACAATGTAATTCGATTTTACAATTGAAATACAATTACAAAGTACAATGTAATTACGAATTATACATATATAAGACGAATAAGACGTAGAAGAAAAGAAAAATATTTGAAATCAAATATTGGGTTGGAACAAAAGTTCGTAGCGTTTGTAAATTAAAATTGGAAGCTAAAGTTCAGATAATTATTCATAGATTTATTCAATAACGTATTTTCCATTCTGTTCTATTACTTTTTGCCATTTTCAAGGTAACTTCTCGTGTCATTGAATAAACATGAAACATCTTTGATTCTTAATTTGAAAATGCTACGAACTTTCTGTCCAACCCAATATTACAATTTATGTATTGCTAAATTGTAGACTGTTTTCCAAATATAAATTATTTAAACCAACCACAACATTTTTGACTTGCCAGGTCACAAAGAAGCCGTGATATCAGTTGCATTTTCTCCAGATGGATCTGGTTTAGCCAGTGGCTCTGGAGATACTACAGTCAGATTTTGGGACATTTATACGCAAACACCTCATTTGACTTGTGAAGGTCATAAAAATTGGGTTTTGTGTATATCATGGTCACCATGTGGAAAGAAACTTGCTTCTGCGTGTAAAAATGGAACTATTATATTATGGGATCCAAAAACAGGCCAACAAATAGGTAAAAATCTATATAAATAAAAATCAAATACTGTTCGTTGGTAAGCGTATCACTTGAAAATGGCTGGACCGATTTGGCTAGTTCTTTTTTTAAAATGTTCGTATTAGTCCGAACTAGGTTATAGGATAAGAAAAATTGGAAAAGTGTCACGGAAAAATGGAAAATTCGGGAAAAACTAAAAGTGGTTTTAGAATAATATTTCAATACAACAAAAAAACGAACGTCGTAGCTTTTAATCAATATTTTTCAATAGAAATTTACATTATCGACGTCTATTTGCATTATCGACATTATAAACATTCGCCAGTTAGTTCATTTCGATTACAATTTATTTCGGCGTGCGAGCTACAACCTACAACAACCCTACTCACGAAGCGAGCGAGCAACAACTCCCCTCTAGTACTAAATATAATACTTTTCAATAATATCATTCATAATTGTATATTAAATTATATGAACTTCTAGGAAGACCAATGTCAAGTCATAAAATGTGGGTCACTTCTTTGTGTTGGGAACCATATCACAGAAATCCAGAATGTCAATATTTAGTTAGTGCTTCTAAGGATGGTGATATAAGAATATGGGATACTGTACGTTCTCAAATTGTTCGCGTACTTTCGGGTCATACAAAAAGTGTAACATGTGTCAAGTGGGGTGGAAGAGGTCTTATCTATTCTGCATCTCAAGATAGGACCATTAAAGTATGGAGGGCTGAAGATGTAAGTTTTTCACGTATCAAAACGTTATTCTATTTCCAAATTTGCCAATAAAAATTGTGGTGTAATATGTCTAGGGAATTGTATGTAGGACTTTAGTGGGTCATGCGCATTGGGTGAATACATTAGCTTTGAATGTAGACTATGTGCTTAGGACTGGTCCATTCCATTTGGGAAAACATATAGACAAAACAGAAAATGTATTAGAGTATGCAAAAAAGCAATATGACAGTTTCAATGAAGATATACTTGTATCTGGTTCTGATGATTTCACGCTATTCCTTTGGAAACCAGAAAAGGAAACAAAACCTATAGGTGTGTATTATTTCTTATAATACTTGATAAATGTGATCATAAAGTAATGTACATTTATCTGTGGATTATTCCAGCAAGGATGACCGGCCATCAGCAATTGATAAACGATGTCAAATTTTCACCAGACGGCCGGATAATAGCATCTGCTTCTTTTGATAAATCTATAAAATTGTGGGAATCTAATACGGGAAAATACATAGCTTCGTTGAGGGGTCATGTACAAGCTGTGTATTCAATTGCTTGGAGTGCAGATTCTCGTTTACTCGTTAGTGGTAGTGCAGATTCCACATTGAAAGGCTAGTGAATTCTCTTTGTAAATAATTAATATATGTACTAATTCTAATTTTAAACTGACATTGGGTCTCTTGTTTTAGTTTGGAATATGAAAACTAAAAAGCTTTGCCAAGATCTACCTGGTCATGCAGATGAAGTGTTTGCTGTGGACTGGTCTCCAGATGGATTGCGTGTTGCATCTGGTGGAAAAGATAAAGTGTTAAGATTGTGGCAGAATTGAACGATACATATATATTTTATAATTATATAATCGTTTCTTACTAAATACGAAATATTTTTTAATATTTTATTCTTCTATACAATACCATTCACTTCGTACTCAGTCAATAGAGAACACAATTCGTGTTTAGTCAATATGGGTAAACAAACATGATCTTCTGGAGAAATGCGAACTTCAAAAGAATATCCAGGATATTTGACTACGACTACATGCATAAAAGAATAAATATTTTAAGGGGGTCGACTCGTTTTCCAGGATTGCAGATCTACAGGTTTCGTCTAACATATTTTTCGACGCGGTAAATAGTTTAGAAAATATTCGAGAAGAACGATTTTATGAGCATTAAAGTAACTATTTTGATAATTAAAGGCCTTGGGGCACGTTTTCCCGTTATCCTAAATATGTAGGATGCTCAAGCTTTACACAGATTTCTCTTTTTAATTAATTGGAACAACCCTGGGGGTGCTGTAAAATAAATTCAAAAGTCGAAAATAAGAGCCACCCCAGTGGGAACACATGGTTTGACCTGGCGACACTGATCACTGAATACATAATAATAGATCGATCTGTTAGCGTGTGTTTCTATAAATTAAAAATAATCTTGATATGCATCAAAAATGCCATCTCTCAAACTTTGCACGGACTTATCGAACAGTTCTCGTATGATATACACGCATATACAGAGTGTCTATTTACATATATAGCAATATATAGTATGAGGGAAGATATGCATAATATGTTAGAAACATTTTTTTGTAAAGTGAGTGATAAGCCAATTTCAAAGTCGAAATAGTTTTTCTCATGATAAGTTATACGTTTTTTTATTAATAATAGCACCAGATAGCGCTTTACAAGAAAAATTCAGAGAGGCGCGCGTGCTACACGATAATATTTCATTTTATGAAATTTGAGGATTTGGCGGGAACACGTGTCGTCCGCCTTCAGTCAGCTAAACCTGGCTAAACCTACTTTACTTGACAGTATCGTTAAGGTTAGGACAGTGATGGGATTGTTGGCGCTTTTCGCGCGCATGCGCGAGTTTTGTCAGGGCCGTATCTACGTCTACGTCCGAAAGTGGGGAACTATTGGGGGAAAAGTAGTGGAAGACCATATGGCGGGAAATTAGCAGGGCGACCAAGGTACCCGATATTTGTACTTGACTGAGATCGTCTCAGGCTAGAATCGTCGCGCATGCGCGTAAAAAGCGCTAAGAATCCCATCACTGGGTTAGGACGGGAAAGGAAATTTTCTCTGCTAAATAGGACCAGCTAGGACAAAACAAGACCATCATTACATGCATGTATACGCCGATGCCGATGTAGTATGGTTCGTGGATAGTATTGGATAGTATTCAGTTTAGCAGTAAGTAATCAGTACGTATTGACACAATGAAAGAAATATTTGAAATATACAATGTTCACAAAATACACTAAACGCGTAAGCTTGTGCGTACATTGTATTTATTTAGTAGCATAGAGGATTCTATTGTAGTTGTATTAGTGAAATATATTACACATCGTGTATAATTTATATTTCATAAATAAATCAATTTTTTAACCATTCTATAGTATTCCTATATATAGAAATCGAAACATCAAAGATTGAGAAGAATACGAGCGTAACATATACTTTCAATTATACGAATAAATAGCAACGTATCTTTTGTTTGAATCAGAATGGATTAGATTCATTTCTTATAAAAGAATTTTCTGTAAGACAGGAATTATTTTCTTTACGTATCTCGCTCACATCATAATGTGATAGAGCATTTATGATATATAGCCTAATGTAAGTTTTATGCGTTATGCTTTTATTGTTTTGGGTTATCTGCGTTGTGGCGCATTATGGGTTATATGGGGTTATATCTATCTAAAAAGTGATAAAAGTCCTTTTTCCAAAAGAAAATGTTTAATCTAATGTTTAATTGAACTATTTTGCAATAGTATTATAGATAAGGTATAAATAGTAGTAGACCAATCATTCAGTGTATTTGTCACACGTCTGTTAATACAAATAGAGCCCCATTACTATTTTCGTGTCGTGTTCGATGTTGAATGAATTTAGGTTTGGTAAACAGAATCGAGTATTCTGTATACTTCATTTTTGCTACGATTTGGAGACAATAAATTCGTAACGGTGGAAATGTATCATAAAAATACGAAATATATAATTATTTTTGTTTTTATACGTATGATTGTATAATTATGTCTATTACTGACGTAATTAGAAAAATGACATGTAACGAAGATGAAGAAGTAATGAATAAAAAAAACGACAATAACGATATCTCGATTTTTATATCAAACATACATTATAACATTCATTATAACACACTGCATATATTGACTACATTTACATACTTCAGCCAGCATCCTATCTATCAATGTAAGTATAATAAAAATAGTTATCTGATATACAATAGTTAGATTATTGCATATTTAACATAGACAAACAATTCCCATGTTTAATTTTAGGCTAGGCTTTGGTAAAAATATTTGCCATCATTAACTCTGCACTTAAATAACAATTTGTATTATTACCTCTTCAACTATGTAGTTCTTGTGTATAATGATAACTGATTTTCATAACTAACATAATTTTCTTATGGCCTGATCAAGTTTCTACAAGCTTTTCATTAATTTTTGATATTTAAGTTTTGTTCCTGTATACTTGTTTTCTATTTTCTTTTTTAAAAACGTTTCCGTGGACTTAAGCGTTTGTTTGTAATTTGTTTCAACTTTTCTAGAATATGGAGATGGAGAAGACGGAGAAGAAGAAGCCGCCGTCAGTACCGTTTATAGATATTTGCGCCTATGTGGAGTGCAGCAACAATCGACATCAAGTTAGCTTATATTGCTTCCCGAAAAAGGGCAACCCTCTTTGTGACGAATGGCTTTCAAGAGTTTGTAAGTACATAAATATGTGGAATTGTAAATATATAGTCTTCCTTCAATAACTATTGCCGTCTCGAGAACTTGTATCTAGAATCTATAGTTGAGTAGAGTTTTGTGTACAAAATGGTGTGGAATCACTCTCTCCACAGTTGTACCTAACTGGGACACGCTGTACTCAAAGATGTATATAGAATGTATTTACGATTGTTATGACAAAGCATTTCTTAATGCTTTGAACCTTAGCTCATTTTCAGTATTCCTCTTGCCAAGTCATGAATTAATTGATTAACTTCGTTCGTATAAATTTCGGGTGAAGCCGGGCAGAAAGGTGTTTATAATGGTAGATATAAATTGACATACTTAAAAGTTTATTACTCTTTTAACAGGTAATCCGGCTTTAAAACATTACAGCAGTTCCACTCTAAGACGAATGGGTAAGCAAGACATTTATACTCGTACTAAATGATTTTAAAAGATTTACACTTTGCTATATTTATCTGTGGTATCAAACAATTTCACAGGTGTATGTGAGAAGCATTTTACGCCCGAATCTTTCAAACCGGGCCCTAGGTCTTATCCATACGGGAGGAAAAAGTTGAAAAGGAATGCAATACCGGAACCATCGGATCATCTGGTAGAAATGTGGAAACAGAAATTAAAAGATTTTATGGCTGGAAGACTAAAAAAGAGAGACCACAACATTGAGGAAAAAGAAAAAACAAAAGAGGGAAAAGGACGAGAAGAAGAACAGCAACAAGAGACGAGAAAAAAAGAACAGCAGCAACGACAGAAAGAGCCAGGAAAAGAAGAACAGCAGCAACAACGGAAAAAGCTAGGGATAGAAGAACAGCAGCAACGACGGAAAGAGCCAGGAAAAGAAGAACAGCAACAACAACGGAAGGAGCCAAGAAAAGAAGAACAGCAGCAACAACGGAAAGAGCCAGGAAAAGAAGAACATCAACAACAACGGAAGGAGTCAGGAAAAGAAGAACAGCAGCAACAACGGAAAAAGCCAGGGGTAGAAGAACAGCAGCAACAACGACCAGAGACGGAAAAAGAACAGCAACAGCAGCAAGAGACGGGAGGAGAAGAATGGCAAGAAACAAGACCTGTAGTAGAGGAACAAGAAATAGAAATAGAGATGCATGTGAATAAGCCGACGCGAGTTTATACAAAGCAGCCATTCTCGTTCTCAGATGATGAGGATGATGGAATGGAGTGGGCGGAAGATGAACCAGTTTCAAATTATGTAGCACTGGACGAAAGTTCCCCGAAGAAAAGTCCTAGTGAAATGAAATTGGAACGAGAAAATGTCAAGTTAAAAACGGAAAATAAATACTTGAAAATTCAATTAAAATATCTAAAACGAAGACTTCAGAGATCGTTGATATCCAGAGATCGTCTTTCAAACGAATTACGTAAAATTTCTAAATAGATATAAGAGTTCTGCACAAAGCTCTGTAAATTCTATAGTACAAAGCATTTTAGATATGAAAAATATATCTGTTGTATTATTAGGTAAAGCTGCCACAAATTATTGAATTGTCAAACATTTATATTACATAAACTTTCTTTGTTCTTTAGTATCTTGATCTTCAGTATGTTGATGTAGGGCAGAGCCCCTGCGCGACTCCCTCTTCCCAGGGTTTTCAGGTTCTCCCACTCTTTACTTCTAACGTGACTTTATCTCTAGAGCCAGAGCCAGAGAGCTTGCGTGGCGCGGCGGCCCGCGGGCCGCACACTGTTTCTTTCATAAGTCCGAATGATGGGAAACGCTGGTAGACACTGAGAACATAAAGTACTTATTATTGTTACCTTTAAAAGCAATGCGTACTGTGTTTAAGAAAACATCGTAACAATCCTACAAGAAAAAGCCTAGAACCTATTAAGATTGTTCTTCATTAATTTTACAATATTAATTCTTACTCTCTAGAAAAAGGACAAAGCATATTTTTAGATTATACTGTATAGTAATTTACTTTTTCTTCTTTTATTTACTTTCCTGTTTCAATTTATGCAATAAAATTTACAATAAAATAGTATTATGATTGAGTAAAGTAGTTAAAATAATTACATAAAATACCATGCTTGTAACGGATTTGGAAGAATTTTTTAGAAACGGGTTAGAGGGAGGCATCAAAATTGCCAAAGAAAGGTTCTGGACTTTAACGTACGCAGATGACATAGTACTCGTGGCAGATAAAAAAGTATAAAGAACATCCCAGTCAGTCAGACTTGCCTCGAGCAGAAATCGTGACTATCTGTCGGGCAGAATCCAGGACCAAGCGGCCAGCATTGTGCCCGTGCAGCTTCTGCTCCTGCTTCTGCACTTCTGCTCCCGCTTCTGTTCTAAAGTCTGTGTTCTATGACTGGCCGATTTGGCGTGGATTCGGATTGGCGTACGTGGTGTGGGGCGACTGGGACGTGGGAACGTGGGAACGGACATTCTCATTTCGTCTGTTCATATCGAGTGATTGGAAAGGTAAAATTGTGAAGGAAATAATTAAGTTTACAGTATAGCATAGAATGAAGATCATATATGTCATCAATAATATATCACCAAGTATTTGAATATGGATGTTTAAAAAATCATTGTAATGGAATCAGCGGAATTATCAGAAGAGGTCCCTCTACGCGGGCAGTTTACAGTTGATGATTTAGAAATTGAAATATTACCACTTATATACGAAATAATTCGTAGGTTTGTGCATTTAATAAATTAACAATTAAGATAATTATGCAATTTCAATATATTCCTAAATCATTTATTAAAATCGTTGCAACGCATAACCTATATTTGTACAAATTTTTACTATTATAAGTATTTTGATACTTTGGTTTGAAGATACACATAGGCATTTTGTATATATTGTATACGTTTCTATTCCCGCGAAGAACATTAATCTCATTTTTATGCGTTGTTGTTTCTTATTAAAGTAATAATATTTATAAGCAATCAAATTGAATAAGAGAAATAATGTAAGTACTTATTTATCATGTTGAAGATTAAGATTATATAAATTTATAAATTAAATCTAACCACTGACAATACTATAAATCATTGTTCAAATGAAATGTAATAGTTTTGCATAGTTCTTTTTTTACATAATATATTATCTCAGCTTGTTCTATGAATTTCGAACAAGAATAAATAAAAAATTTTAATTAATCAACTTCATAAGATAATATTAGATCTTGAGAATCTTATTGTGCAATAATGATATTGTGCAATACACATGTTCCATTTATTCTTAGTGTTGAGAAAGATCCACATGATACTACACAAAAGGCCAAAGAATCCCAGGATACAAGTCATAAGATATTAGAGCTACAAAAGAAATTAGATTCTGCAAGGGCACAGGTAAGATATTATAATATGTTGAATATGCTATATACAAACTAAATTTAAACTAGAAATTCAATTTATATATACATAATTTAACATACAATTGTATTAATGGTTGTTGTGTATGATAGTGTATTTATATATTTCAGATTAAAAGGTTGCCAGGAATAGAATATAGTAAAGAGGAACAATTGCAAAAATTAGAAACTCTTCGCAAACAGCTTCGTCTTAAACGAGAACTTTTATTGAAATATCGTAATATGTGCACATTTGAAGTTCCGAAAATATAAATATAAATTTAATTATAATTAAAGAAAAACACATCGTATCAATATGCGTATTTTTCGATATTTATTCTTGTACTTCATGAATAACGAACGTTTGATCAACAAATTGGCAGAATCAAGGCCAATCAGGAAAGCTGCACAGTTTGTAGTATATATGTTATGCAAAACAGGTACCTTGCATGGAACATCTCGAATTACGAATCCTCAGGAATTTGGTCAACTATTGAAAAAGATTGCTGAAACATTTAAAAAGGACTTAAAACAAGTAAAGGATAATCCTAAAAAAAATTCACCAAAATAGCTATAATAAAAGTGTTTTAGTATTATGGGAAATAGATATCTAATGTACAGGAAATATATCTGTAATTATTACGTTCCGGGTAATAAATAAAGATATGTTGATTATGTCGAACGCAATTAAATTTACAAACATCTTTTTAAGAAACTTTATTATTTTATACTTTGAATACAGTATTGGTATAGTATATACATAATACATTATATTATAACACACAGACTTATACTGTATACTTTAGAAGCAAGTTATAAAAGTGTTTATGCTATCTATCAAAATTAATCTGATGATCTTTCTTGTGAATTGCACATAAAATAAATGTATAATGTCATAAAGAAAGAACGTCTGAATATATTTTCCATATTTCGGAAAAACTCTAATACAGATACTTGATATTTATTTTAAAGGAAACGGTTGTTCATATTTTTTGTACAGATTATATTTGTTTCATAGTTTTTTTAAAGATACATTGATGCTTATAAAAATAAAACACTTCATAAATAACAATGTATGTATATTTTCCTTATACGTTTTAAAAGCACTATACGGTTTAATTTTAATAATTTAGTCAAAATGTGAAAGACAATTTGTACTCTAATAGGGTTGAAAGCACGATGTGCGTTACAAGTATTAATTCAGGGGTTCTTTCTATGTTGTAGCAGAAAGATGTTATTTTTTACACATATAAGTAACCCCTAAGTATAGTTTTATATATAATATAAAGAACTATGAAAATAATCCACGTATTTATATAAACAAGATACTTCGACATTCTCGGCGTTAATTAAAAATATATATTACTTGAGAACGCGCGTTCATAAGTTTTCATCTGAATTTCAATAAATCAAACCATAAACTAAACTATGTATATAATTAAATTCTCATTTTTCCGAGAATCTTAGAATAACTTGTAAATGTGGAGAGAGTGTGTATGTATATATATACATGTATATGAATTTTGTACAGAAACTATGTTTACACTTTTGTAGGAGGATTCTGTTCCGACAAAGGTTGGATAATACTGTTCGCAGTATTATGAGGTCGTCCTCCTCTCCGACCTCTACTTTTTTTATTCTGATTCATACCAGATTTTTGTAACAAATTTTCTTGTTTTGATACTTGTCCCTCGAGCGAAGAATCTGTTGCTGTTGCATCCAGTGACTAATAGAAGGAAATATAATAAATGCATATTTACCATAAAAAATGCGATTTCCTCTTTTTTATCGTAAGTAATTAATAACATACTTGCATCACAAAGGAAGAACCTTGGCGATTTTGGGATTTATTTGGTTTATTAGACCTACTTATTTGCATAGCAGTAGTATTTGAATATGGAATAAGTTTTAAAACATTGCCAACTGCTTTTGTACGTCCCTCTCTAAATACCATTCTTTGTCCTGGTTTTATATATTCAGGATGTTTTATAAATCTAAAGCGTACTAAAGCTTTGTCGCCAGTTCTTAAACAATCTTGTGACATAGAAATTATAGACGCTGTTTGCCTTATGCTTCCACAGTGCACTAAAAATTATTTTATATAGACACAAACATCAAAGTACAACGAAAGTGAAAGCTCGAAAGAGAAATGAAAGGTACCCATTGCTTGATAACAAGAACTAATTGTTGTCGGATGATGTAATACAAGAATTTCTCCTTCAAATTCCCAGCAAGCTTGTGGATTCAATGCTGGTGCTACCATCACCATACCTTTTCGAATTTGTGACCTTTTAATCTTTTTTAATGCAAAACTTGCAGTTTGACCCCCTCTCACTTCACGGACAGGCATTCTTTTCCTATGAATACTTTTTACAGCAATCGGAATGAAACGACCTAGAGGATCAGGACCCAGCAATAATGTGTCGTTCAACTTTATCACGCCTTTCAAAGTTGTCCCAGAAACCACAGTACCAACACCCTAAAACCAATATTGAAATGAAAATATGAATGTTTTGATAAGCATTATATAACAACCAGCTTTTAATAGCAAAGTCAGATATACAATATAATACCTACTGGTACTGAATATGTATCATCTATTTGAAACTCTGCTGGTTCATCGTCGTGACTAGTTATTCTTGCAGTTAGTAAATTCAGAAACATTTTAAGAAGACTCAAGTTTTCTCCTGTTACATTTGACACTTGAAAAATAGGGCACAACCTATACGAATGCATTAATAATTAAAATAATTTTAACGTCATGAAGAAAGGAAAAAAGGAAACGTAGAGGCTCACCGTTCAGATACAAAATTAGTGGCGCTAACAACTACATCATCGGATGTCTTAACTGTAACCGGCACCTTCCTGCAGCCTGGTGATTTTAAGATTCTTATAAGCAATCTTAAATTTTCTTGCAATATATTTGGCGGACACATATCAATTTTAGTAACCACAACAAATACTGGTACCGATAATGCTAAAGCTAATCCTAGGTGCTCTTTTGTCATTCCAACAATACCAGCATTTGCTCCAACCATTAACATACCTAAAATATATTTACAATATTTTTCCGTGAAAAATGGGAATATAGAGAAGTTTATATTACATAATGATTAAACAGTCTTACCAAAATCGGGTGCGTGTCCCGTCATTCCAAAAACAGTAGTTTTCAAGTATCTTTCATGTCCAGCAAGATCAATAAATGTAATAACCTTAGAAGACTTTTCACATATCTTTACCCAATCTAAAGATCCATGTTCTGGCTTATTTACCACATTACCTTTGCAGAAGATATGACGTGTGCGTATAATTTTATGAACAATTTTAAGATGTTGAATATATGAATACCATACCAACGCTATCAAATCCAAGAATGTCATTTCCGACTGAACTTGTACGTCCTGTTTCAGCTTCGTGTTTGTGGCGAAATAATTTCTGACGGGCCAAGCCTCTACCATTGTCGAGTTCTCCGTGTGTTAGTACACCTAGAAGTGTTGATTTTCCAGCATCTACGTTACCAACAACAGCCACCCTGAAGTTAAAATCTGTTACATTAATTCTTTTTAAGATATTATTAATGTATTTACAATCGATTTCTGTGATTGATCCTTCATATTCAATTTTGATAAAGTGTGAAACTTCATGTTTCAGATTTTAAAGACTATTCGTTACAGGACCAATTACAGAGATTGTTTTCTTATATTACTCCAAAAAGTAGTAACCTAATTTCTAAGAAATCCTGTATGTCTAAACGTCTTCGCACTAGATATTGTCCTACAAGGCCTTGATCTACTTTACTCTGACGTAGAAGCACACAGTCTGCTTCTAATGTAGCTGCAAGAGATTGCAGGGTGGCAACAGATGCTTCATACTCACCCTCCTTTAAACCATCCTCTGAACCATCTAAAATGTTATTTAAATAATGATTATGCTTGTAAGCATTTTTAAATATTGTGTAACATACAAACCTTCGCCAATACCGATATCAAAAATTGTTTCAGTGCCACCATCTTGAATTCTTTCTTTTAGACGTCTAAGTAATAATTCATATTGGTCTTCCGATGGACTGACTAAGACGTTCTAATATCCATTACAAATTAAAATCATTATATAATTGATAGGTAGTGAATTAACCGTTTTAATGCAAAAATCCAGTCAACGAGCACCAGGCAACATGATTGCACTTCTTTCGTTTTGCGTCGAAGAATCTTACGCTACAATGTAATTGCTTTTCTAGTTAATCAATCGGCATTCTAAATAAGCTACAAAGCCTAAGATAGTACATATATAGTACAGTACAACATTTTTAAAGAAGAACAGTAGAGACACGCATTAACAAAATTGAAATGTGGAATCATTTCAACTCTATACACCGACAGGCTTGCATTTTTTGGCATTGAATAGAAGAAGCGTGATCGCACTGTGTGGCACTAAAACGGTTAAAATTAGGAAAGATTAAAAATATATACCTTTCCTCTTATATTAGAATAATCTACACTAGATACAGGTACATGATCTTTCTCATGTAATTGTTTCATAGTTGGTGTTATAACTGTTCCACTTCCTGCCATAACTTGTATTTATATGTATTTCAGTAGTTCAAAGAATTTCTTCTACCAATTCTATGTAATAGTATGTATAAAAATTGCTTATAGACACATTAGCGTCGTAAACATTTTCCAATATTTGAATCCAAATCTTCTTCTGTAGATTTCCGATATTAGCATATGCATAACTGTCACGTAATAATTTTAGTGTTGTTATTTAGTAACTTAACAAAAATTTATCCTAGAGAAATATTTCACAGGTTTTTCTTATAACTCTGAAATGAGATAAAAAATATATGTTAACTTCATAGATATATCAATAGATATACCAATTTCTAAAATTTATTACATGTACGCATACAATATGTGCCTAACAATAAGTTTTAACAATGAATCTGTTTGATCGCACTAGTATTAAGATTTCAAATAAATTTCATCTCAAATCAAATAAAGTATTCATACTTGTTTTCTGGACAAATACCTTCTTCTAACACTATAAAATGTTTATGAAACATGAAACTAGAAATTTTTTGTTTATCTTGAAAGAAATATGTTGCTAACTAACTACAAAGCCAAGTTGTCGTACATAAATATCGAATGTACAAGTACATAAACTGACAATATGAAAGTTAATAGTTTGCCTAGAAAAGAATGAGTAAATCCATTTACCAAGTATAATGAATAAACGTTGTGAACTATTTGCGTAATCATAGAGCAAAACTTTACGTGACAGAAGAGACAGATACGCTTACGAAAAAGCTGTCAACGATTGCGCGATCTCATTCCATCCGAACTCCGAACTGCTCCGAACTAAAGAGCTATAGTATGTAATTGTTGTATGTAAGGATATTGATGTATATTACATACAGAGTGATACAGAGAGATTGTAAACTCTGACTCTGACATAAACTTCAAATCCGTAAAGATGTCTGATGTAATGGGACTTTCAGTATACAGTTCTAAATTACCGACACCGTAAAAATACCCAATTCTTCCAGTCACAAAGTCACAAAGCAGTCACCAGTCACAAAGCAAAAACCACACAAAAACACTACTGTTTGCGGTCAGAGCACCAAAGAGAGAGAGAGAGAGAGAGAGAGTATATTCTCTGGGCTACTGTACCATATACTCGATTCGTTCGATTTAGACCAGTTTATACCAGAATATTCGTGCCACAAATAAATAAATAAGTCTATTTCTATCCTGAATCGTTGTTTCGCGTACTGGATCGCTTTATTTGCATGCAAACAAGCGAAATGAAAATGGTAACGGGGTTACGTGACTCCACAAAAGTGGGCCGCAAAAATACATTGGATGAAAGGTCTATCCTTATACCTACTTAGACTAGATAATAACTAACCAATCAGACCCGAATTCTGTGAAAAGTAAGTGAAAGTAAGTTCACTATTCCTTATTCCATATGTGTGAACGGGTAGTGTCTCTACATTTACGTATAGTTTGAGGACATTTATGACTGACATTTTTAACGTGGCGCATGAGTAATTGTCAAAATACGATGGAATGTCCGAAAGTTTATACAATGAAGATGTTATCGGATGGATAAACCATTTAAAGACTGGAAATGCTACATAAAATATTTGTAACGAAGAATGTATGTAAAAGACCCCTTGAAAATCTTCAATGAACATCATATTACATACGTGTGATATAGCGTAAGAGTTATACGAAAAATATACGCTTAAACGTCAAACAAATTGTCTGCTTATGGTCTAATTACTATTAAAAATGAGTGTCGATAGCGAAAATAAATCAAACGAAGCTATTACTTCGTTCACACCGTCGGTAGATCAGGAAAATTCCGATAATGGAAACATTGAAAGAACTCCTATAACCCCAGAAATGGTGTTGCGCTTGCCTACAATTACCGACAGTAAGATATTTTTATTATAATATTTCATATAAACTATTTTTCATAAAATGCTCATTGATTAATTCTGTTTTAGAATATTTGTGTTCTCCAGAGGCTAATATTTACGACATTGATTTTACAAGATTTCAAATTAGGGACCTAGAAACAGGAGCAATATTGTTTGAAATAACAAAACCACCAGCTACTGGTAAATGCCAACTAAAATAATTCCTGCATTACTGTGTTTACACAGTGTATGTTTTCATATATAAATTTCTTATTCGTATATTATAGAATGTGATCCTGTTCAAGACGTAGAACCAGACTGCGAAGAATCTGGTTGTGAGGATACAAATACTGGTCGCTTTGTACGTTATCAGTTCACACCTCAATTTCTCAAATTAAAGACTGTTGGGGCAACAGTAGAATTTCTTGTGGGCTCTAAACCAGTAAATAATTTCCGAATGATCGAACGCCACTTCTTTCGAGACAGATTGTTAAAAACCTTTGATTTTCAATTCGGATTTTGTATACCAAACAGCAAAAATACCTGCGAACATATTTATGAGTTTCCTACCTTGCCTGCTGATTTGGGTAAGTTATAAGTCTGATTGTTTGATAGCTTAAAATATTAATCTTTATAGTACAACTCTATTAAAAATGATCTTACAGTATCTGAAATGATTGCAAATCCATTTGAAACACGCTCAGATTCATTTTATTTTGTGGACAATCAATTGGTTATGCACAATAAAGCAGACTATGCATACAATGGTGGACATTCACACGATGTACTTTAGTATGTGATTTGTTGAATAGAATAAACTATGAAGAGAAAAGTTAGTAAGGAATTTGCACTCTGCAAAAAAATGATTGTGATATTGTAACACATATTTAACTAATTTAAAATTATAACTTTATTTCTTTGTACACAAGATTTGCAAGAACTGCAAATCATTACGTTAACGCTTAAATACAATATTTATACACGATTCTTTAAACATTTTGAATCGAACTTATATATTTTGTTGAATATTTTTGCATTTAAATCACAATGATTAATTAAGCACATTATGTTTTAATAATGTCTAAAAGCCTTATCAAAATTTTACATTTTGAATAGTTGTTCTTCGATAAAACATGGCCTTATGCGAAACTACTTTTCCAGTTCTGATAAAATCGTTTTCAAGCTGTAACACATTAAATATGCAATTTATGAAAATGTAACAAATAAGAAGTTAATAAAGTGTTAAACTTTGCCAGTTCTTACCTGATGCAGAATTCACAATTTGTTTACACTTGTATACAATTGTACTTTATCTTTCTATTTTTCACTTATATATCTGTAATGTTATAAATTTCACATAAATACATATATATGTTTACAAAACGCATTACGTTTTTTTTTATCTTTGTGTAATACTTACAATTACGATCGATTTATGAAATTAACTGCAATCTTCATAAAATCAGCTGGTTTCTCTGTATGAACCCAATGAGAGGCACCACTTATGTAGAGGAATTCCGCAGAAGGAAACAATTTTTTAATATCATTGTGATCTTCTACTTTTATAAAATCGCTTAAAGCACCTCCTATAAATAGTGTTGGCCCCTTAAAATCTCTCGATTCTACACGTGGAAAGACTGCTATCTGTGTTGCAAAATATTGTTCTAGTACAGGTAAATTAATTCGCCATTTATACTTCCCAATATCAGCTTCTACTATATTCATTATTAAGAACTGCAATGAAATTTCATTTTTAACTATTGCCGTACACAAGTTATTAAATTATCATACATATGAAAAGTAATTTTATACCTGACGGAGTGGCACAGATTTAATATTCTCTGCAAGCTGTTCCTCTGCCATTCTACGTGCCTTCGTTAATGTCGGAGCAGCGCTCAGTTTTACATTACTCATAATTCTTAATAACTTCCCGATCTCCCAAAGTTGAGGACTGGCCCTCACTGGTGACATATCTACTACTACTAATTTTTCTACTAGCTCTGGATAATGTAAAGCTACGTACATCATTGTAGATCCTCCCATGCTGTGCCCCAATAATATTGCTTTTTCAAATCCCAAATCTTGCATTAGGTGAACGATATCTTCTGCCATGTCACGATATGTCATATCCGAAGAATGTGGGGAATCTCCATGGTTCCTTGCATCTATAGTTATTACCTATAAATACACTCCAAGTATTTCTTATATCACATAAATTCCATGTATCTACCTTACGATCTGTTTGCTGGTGTATCGACTTTGATAACATGTTCCAGTTATTCTTTGAGCCAAAGAGACCATGCATTATGATAATAGGGTGCTTTGAAGCACTTGTTCCCTTCACCGACTCATACGATGCGTATGCAACTTTTACTGGTGTTGAACTTGAATGAAAATATAGAAATATTCAAGTAAATAATAGATAATAGGAAATTGTATATATATACTTACGAAATCAAACTTACAAAGTTGCACTAGTATGTATACGTTTGGATGATAATAGAGATGAATGAATAAAGTCTTGTCCACAATGTTGCACAAAAATATTCCTACTTATCAAATAACGAAAGTTTACAGTCCTCATATTCATTTCTTCTAGTTATCGATGGCAGTGCTGTAACTATTTTCATATATATGTCAAAAATTTTCATAACATTTCCACTGTTTAGGAAAGATAAGTATACACTTTATGTTATCTACTGATAATATTTAATCATGACATGGAATAAATTATGGTTGATAATAGCGATTGTAAAATATTTTGATAGACCTAAACAAATACAATATTTGCCTTATTGTATAAGAAAGTGACTTCGACCTAATTCAAATATATATGCATATATATACCATATACATGGATATATATGTATACAGTGGTCCAATAACATATTACATATAAATAGTGGTAACATTTAGACATCGACTGACGTTGGTTGACATTGGATCATTTCACTTCTTCATTCACTTCAGCTTCACTTCTATCACTGTCCTATCAGCTGAAAATCATTTGTTGAAAGAAGAGAACCTTCTCTACCGGGATAATTTATGATGGACTTGCATTTTAACAATTATCGAGTTGTATGTCATAAATAAAAATTTAATGTTTCAATTGGAAAGTTGGTATCGAGTATTTACATGCATTTTTATTATTGGTCGAAGAGATAAATTAATGAATTGGGTCAGGTCGCAAGGTCTATCCTCAGACCATGTATATACTTATAGATCCGGCTTCAGATAACATGCCTTTTTCCAAGATTACATCGTCTATATATATACCAGATGTGGGCAAAGTGTTAAGCTTGACTCCAAATAAGAATGTACTTACTAGCCGACAAATTTATACTGCGCATCTGACTCTAACGGCACTCGTTGATTGGCTAATCCCCCTACTCGTACTTCGCCGACCGCGCGATCATTGGCTGATGCCATCAATTTTATGGCTGACGCGCAACGACTTGCGCAGTACAAGTACATTCTTATTTGGAGTCAAGTATATATATTTGGCTCCATATAAGAAAGTACTTGTTTCAAAAGAAAGCATAGGAATTTTCTTTTACATTGCAATCTTCATATTAGATGACGTTATTGAGGGTGACTTGTTAGTTTACAATGAAAATTGCTGTTGCTATATTGAAGGTTCCATTAAACAGTGTTTAGCCATGTACCATAGATTTTTGGAATTACGTGTTCAAATAAATTGTAATAGAACTTTATTATAGTATAAACAGATGTTAACAGGATTAAAATCAGTAATTGAATGAATAAATGTACGGAAAAACATAAAACATTATAAATAAAAGAATCAATAAAACATAGAACATAGAATCAATAAAAAAGAAAGATATAAACAACAAAGGTCATAATTAATAAATTCAAAATAACGGTCGTGGACAAAGAATTTGTTTCCTCCTTCTCGAAGCGCCGGAAGCGCCAAGGCGGTGCGCGGGAGAAGCATCATGTCGCTGAGACGCCACAGATTTTTCAAAATTATGCAATAATCAGCGGGCGATTATTATACTTACACTAGCAACAACTAGCAAGCACTAGCAAGCACACATGATGTCTTCTGTAGTTTTACATAAATTTCTCAAGTGAACATACTATCTATGTATGCCATTAATTCTATGGTAGTCTGCATACGTGGCGCTGTGGTAGCAACATGTCGCTGTGAAGTGGCAGAGCTAAGAATCGGCATATGTCATTTTTAATAGGTTCACAGTATAATTTGATAAAATGAGGTGGCTTATTTCTTGTTTGTCTTTAATTGTTTTAAGCAAAAGTGCAACCTGTTATTTCATAACTGTGGACGCACATGCCGAAGAATGTTTCTTTGACAGAGTCGAAGCGGGAACGAAGATGGGTTAGTTTTCGCTTAGTAAACTGTCTTTAAACAATTTTTCGTGATTATAATTACATTTCTGATAAATTGATTATATAACTACTTCGATATTTTGCTATTAATTGGGATTTGCCCCATTTATTATTTTATCGTCACTGTTATAATTTGTACTTTGAAGATCGACGTATAATTCGTGCATTTTCCACTCAGATGTACATATGTTGAAAGTATATTCGACAAATATTTGTCCAATTAAATTTAGTTTCTGTTTGTTTCAATCATTGTTATCCAATTAATTTCGAACTAGTATTCAAAAAATGGAAGGCATTCTTTTATATTCAGAAGTTTTGTTAGATGAATTGTATGCATTACAAAAATAATCGAAACAAAAAGAAACTAATTTTTAAATTTATTTATATGATTCATCGACATCAATAAAAAAATACACCAGCATAATTTTGGTTAACTGAAAAATGTATTTTTTTATATTATTTGTAATATCTTTTAGGTCTCACATTTGAGATAGCCGAAGGTGGATTTCTAGATATAGATGTCAAAATAATTGGTCCTGATCAGAAAGTAATCTATCAGGGTGATCAAGAAAGCAGCGGAAAGTATACATTTGCTGCGCACCTCTCTGGTGTTTACACGTATTGCTTTGGTAATCAGAAAAGCAGTATGACACCGAAAGTTGTAATGTTTAATATGGATATTGGCGAGAACCTAAAACCTGTAGAGCACACATCAGACGGGAAGAATGGCGATGACACGAATCGCAGTAAAATAGATGATATGATTAAAGAATTGGGAACAAGTTTATGGGGGGTAAAGAATGAACAAGAATATATGCAGGTGACTAAAATATTTCTCGTTTTATGACTCTAATATCCATGAATTTGAAACTTCAACAAAACTAATTTTCTATTCTCAGGTACGAGATCGAAACCATAGAGCTATCAACGAAAGTACCAATTTCCTTGTAGGCATATGGGCTTTCTTTGAAGCTATGGTTTTGGTATGTATGACAGTGGGACAAATTTTCTACTTAAAGCGGTTCTTTGAAGTCAGAAGAATTATCTAATTTAAGACACATAATAAGAAATTCATAATCTCATTGTACATTTTTTATGTGACTAAGTTATAATAAAATTACAAAGTTCCAACATTTCGAATTCCTTTTGTTTTTGTAATTGGTAACATGAGAAACCTCGGATACAATGTGTAATAACAAAAAATTTAATAACACCATTGATAGTAGAAGTTGTGTTTCTTCGATAGAATTATTCAAATAAAAATTAATTAAGTACAGTTTCTAAAAAGTTGATACTTAATTAATATAATTTATAAAATTAAATTGAGATACAGCAATTTTTCTAGTACTTAGGTATAAACCAATATAAAATTAATTTAATAAAATTATAACGTTTGTAAGATCGTTATGTGGTTGTATAGGGTAGTAGAATGTAAAAAAATTTAATATACATTGACTATTTTGTAATGACAAAATGATTTGGAGAAGTAAATGATATTTGTAAAAAGAGCAGAAACGTATATACCAGTCATACAAATAATTCAGTTCAATTTTATCATCAAAGTAAGCGAAAAAAATTCTAGTTCTAAATGTATAAACGTTTAAAGTAATGTGCATTTATGACGATCTGTTTTCATGTACATAAAAAGATGTTCATAAGAATGAAGATTTCGAAAAATTGACCATAGAGATTGTTTAAACGATGTATCTTCTTCTAAATGAGAGATATGGTTTTAAATATGTACGAAAATCCATATTCTCATTATACAGACAACGTAATGTAATACGGGTAATCCGTGCACCGTTATATTTTGGGTTTTCGAGATCCATATTTTTTAGTTACAATGTCTGTATTATAAAGAAATTTGATCGGTTTCATAAGGTTTACTGAATAATTTAGATATAGATCAGACTACACCACTCCATATCTAGGTACACAAAAAGCAACAAAATCAAAGTATTTAAATAATATTAAAGTACTTAGTTATTTCTACGCTATAATTTTGTATAAAAGAAGTGTATTTTAAAAGCCCTTTGTAACGCATTGCAAAAGAATTATACAATAAATAAAAAAGTTCGAGGGTAAAAAAATGGCTTTTATTTATTCTGCATCTATTTACAATTATGATAAATTTATAATTTGAACAATAATTTAAGATTTATTTTATTTTATTAATTTTTTACCGTATTATTTGGTTTCGTTTTACTCGTGTTATTTCGATGTGATAAATTCAACGGACAAGTAAATCGAACGTTGTTCAGCGTTTTAAACCGTTTCTTTTTTCTATTCTGCCAGCTATGCACGTCCGAATTTCACGAAAATCTCGAAGCCATTCACCACAGAGCTCTTCTCGCCAGGTAACTCGTCTGATTCGTGAAGCAGGCGTGAGAATAAATGAATAACATAAGAAGGGTTGTAGGAGTACTCTCCGGCATTCACCCTAGGGCTCTTAAGTCAGAAAGGCTCATTGTCCGCTCCTTCTCATTAGATGCCACCTAGCAGTTCCATCGACCCCACCAAGTAACAATACTGTGGATGCTTTTTTCTTCCTCCTTGATCTGTAGCTGCAGGAAACACGAGCGGATTTCATGTCTCAGTGTCTGCTCTAATCCCGGCTATGACTATACCGAAAGACAATACTTTCGGTGCTACGGTTGTCCGCATAGAACATTCGAAGGGGATGCTATTACTGGCCAACGCCGCAAGCCCGATCACTGAGAACTTCTCCACAGCCTTCTTTCAACGAAACCTTGAAAATCCCGCTAAAAAGTTCCGCAGAACTTCTATTCTCCAGTTGGATAAACAATATAATCATCGTTACGTAGACAACGATAATGTACGCGGAAAAGTTCATTGTTCATTTTTACCAGTTCGCTGATAAAAGGTTGAAAAATTCGCTAATTTTGATAAGTCAAGAATAGTGTGAAAATATTCGGAAATTTTTGTAAGGTCACCACATTTCTGTATTTTACCAATTCGCAGTTATGTTATAAATGCATAAGATCCGCGGTCTATCAATGATATGTATACAGTTAGCAGCAAAACTGATCACACACACTTTAAATCAGAATAACTTTTTTATGAATGGATCAAACGACATCAATTTCCCTGTAAGGCTAGAAGAATTAGTTTAGTAAATGACGTCTAAAAAATATGTTGGAAAAATGCATTTGGTCGGAATTGTAAAAAATAATAGTAAAAATTGATTTTTACGACTATTTTTGCTGGGCCAATAACGAAAATTGGAAAGATATGTTTGGTCACTTTATATAAACTATATACCGCTCCGAAAATTTCGTTGAAATTGGTTAATTGGTTTACGAGTTATAAACGATCAAAAGTGGTAAAAATGGCAATTTTTCCAGATTTTCGGCCTTTTTAACACATTTAATCGTAACTCGTAAACCAATTAACCAATTTCAATGAAATTTTCGGAGCGTATATTTATGCAAGTTGACCAAACATATCTCTTATAAATTATCGTTATTAGCCCAGCTAAAGAAGTCGTAAAAATTGATTGTTACTGTTGTTTTTCACAATTCAGACCAAATGCATTTTTTCAAAATAATTTTTAGAGTGTGTTAAAGTGTGTGTGCCCAATTTTGCTTCTAACTGTATATACATATTAGTGATCTTAAGGTTTTAATCGTAACTTAAAATATTATTTAAAAGTTTAATTATTATTTGATGTTTCAATTGTCTCGAATTTCTTCTGTGTACATTTTTTAGTTTTCATTAATTTATTTATGTCATCGGTTACTGCTATTCCTGCGTGATTTTACATGAAGCATGGAACCATGTATTTTTTCAAAGCTTCTACGTATATGTTACAAGAATATTTTCTAAGATCGATGAATGTCCTCTTGTGACAATGATCCAGAGATCGTCCGGCATCAGAGTCGCGCAATAAAACAGTCCATCAACGATGACCGCATCATTTACGGTTCGATCATGTTATTGAGCCGTTATGTCAGAGACATAGTCCGACGTAGAACACTCATCATCATTCATTATCGTTTGTATATGAAATCGATTGAAACGTGCGGGGTGAAGTGGACCAGTTAATAAGAGTATTTAGCACGTGAAGAGTACTTGAAGCACACGAAATATAGTGATGAATGAATAAAATGACTCAGTAATAAAGAATTAAAAATTACATTATTTACAATGTCGACAATTCCTGTAGTTTTACGCACAGTTCTTGCAACTTTCATAGCCTATAGTTATCTTTCATCACTGATTTTTATATTAGTAATTATTCTGAAACGCGATGGAGACATTTTTATAATAGCGCGAATAAGTGAAAGTTGCACATAAATGTTTACCATGACATATGTCTCTTCTTTAAAGCTTTCACTAGTGTTTGCCTTGCATCTTTTTAATATAAAACTTGTTTACGCTGGTGAAAATCGTTTACAGTGTCTGCACAATGTTATTGAAAAAGTTGACCGAGCCCGCAGTCGACTGTGATTTAAAGAAAAAGCATAATCAAGATGATTCAATGTCAATCGTTTTCAAAATGTGTTAAATAAACTGGAGGAAAGATACAATGTTATCGTTGATAGAATAAGAAACTAATGTATATATACATACTTAGTTATTTTATCATTTGGACACAATATTTTCCATTTGTATTTAGACTAGTCTAAAAATGGCGCTGTGTCACGCGAAAATCGGAATTCCAATGCACTCTCTAAAATGCCCTGAGGATGTTTTCAAGCAAGCTTGAATCTCCATGTACAGTGACATAATATTGTACCATACAATTTGAACTTGTCTGCAATTGGTTTGCTCCACAGCGTGAAAAAGATTTTTGAAAAAAATTGCAAGTTGTCGGAATTGCAGAGAAAATTATGTGGGCTTATATGGAAAAATTTGGGTCCCATGGAAATCACCGACACTTTCCTCGACACGGTTTTCACCGACAACATTTCGCCGACTCCAGATTTGGCTGACAACGCCTTTAATCGAAAACGATTTTGATTGACAACGATTTTGACCGACAAACTCGTTGTTGATCAAATTCGTCGTCGGTTAAAATCGTTTTCGGTTAAACGCTTTGTCGGCCAAAGTTATTGTCGGTCAAATCTGATGTCGGGGAAATTTGTGTCGGTGATTTCCATGGGACCCAACGTAGAAATGTAAATATTAAAGTTGCTAGCTTGACTTTTCTCGAAAATGGACTTGGGCCACTTTCAAAATAAACGGCTCAAGTATTTGTTCACACAATATGGTTCTTTTCGAACTTTTTCTTTTCTCGATATATAGAAGGTGTTGATGTAAATACAAACTTTAACAATTTTTCGGCAAGTTTCTTTTACAAATGTCCACCGATCCAGAGCTGTAGATTCACCTCTAGGACGGATGACCATTACTTTTTATACACCGTCTTCCCTGGAAATTCGACCATGGAAAGTGTCCTCGCTTTAATTGTCCGACTCTCGTCACAACTCGAATATCTACAAGCCATCCGCGAGTGTTGGCGATGCTGACGAAGGAAACTGTGTCTGGAGAGTGTCACTGTCTTCCATTGAGATGCTGTTGTTGCAAGTGAACAACTCTCGCCATTTTGTCGCCGTCTCTTCCCATTTCTTGCGCTGATACATCGACCGATATGAACAGAATTTAAAGGGGTAGACTCTCGTTTCCAGGATTGCAAGATTGCGGGTGCGCCTTCTCATTTCTCGATAATGCAAAGATGGGGTTTTCAATAGTCAAAAGCGTTAGATACAAGATCAATCTAGGCCGCGATCGTCATCAAAAGTCCTATTTTTACGCTTACAAGGCGTAATTTGCATTATTTGGCAGCATGCAGCTGTCGCAGCTTTATGAAAATAGCTATACGCGTTGCTGTATGCTTCCGAATAATACAAATTACAGCTCGTAAACTTAAAAATAGAACTTTTAAAGGCGATCGCTTTTAGCTAGCGCTTTTGATGACGGAAAAATACCGTTTTTGCAATATCGAGAAATGAGAAGGCACATCCCGCACCCTCGCAATCCTGGACAAACGTGTTTACCCTCTTCAGAAAAAGAAAACGATTATGAACGGTTCACATTATTTACAGTAAATTCATTTCATAAGGATGAACTTGATTCTTGATTGAATGTACACAGAATTGCATATAAATTGGGCATTTTCAACGGTTTCGCACGTTTACCCCTTGCACGATGTCGAGCCATGAGTCGACGATTTTATTTGGATTCAGTAGTCGTAAATTACATGTAACCGAGCTGGTGTGAATGTCGTTAATGATTTTTTTCACAGCTGTTTACCGACGTGTAACGTGAAGCACAATTGTGTTGGTAATTACCCAGTTTGCTAACTGTTCGATCTGATCGTAGTTTCATATAACAGGCCATTGTGAACGCTGATGGAGCACGAAACATACGGCAGTAAATTCTACGCCTCCATCGTGCGATACGTGATTGGCGAAAATAATATAAATTGTTATTGATATTAGTAAAATAAATTAAAAAATGTATACTAGCAGTACGTTCATTATAAATAAATGGAGGTAACTTGATGATTTTAATAATTCTTCACTTTGTTGCAAGTAAATCAAGTACAATCGATTCTCGGTGCTTTATGCACACTTTTGAACGAAGAATTAGAGTATAAGAAAATCATTTATTCTTCAGTATTGCACGCATGTTATTTGTGTATAAGATAAAAATTTAAAACGTTTATAGGATCGTTATCGCGTTTTGGAGTAAAATGTTATTATGTCATAGTATTTATATGATTTTTACAGTACATATGATGCGCAGTGGCGTACGCCGTGAAAAAAACGTTTCAGAAATTTTGCTGGTTTCCAATTACGTTTAGCGAAACTGCTCTATAATTTAACGCTCTGTTCGGCGCGTGTGTTCTTGACAAGAAATATGCAAATTTATTGTGGCAATTGGACGCTCCTGTCGAAGGGGTCCGAGGGTATAATTATCGCTGTCCTATCAATGTCTGAACGAATTCGGCCAACCGGAAGAATTTTAAATATCAGTCGCTCCATTCAAGTTGTTCACTGGGAAAATTGCCTTCCCCGTTCCGGCCCTTTTGTGCACGACTTCCTTTCTGGCTAATACAGAGATCGTCGTAGTCGAAGAACTTCATCGGGCGACTGTAGAAACGATTTAGGATTAACGAGAGCTTATGACATCAATTATGAGATCATAGAAATTGAAAATGCACAAGCTAATCAATTTCGTTTCCTGACTAGGATGCAGATTTTATGCATTCGTAGCAAAATGGACGAACGAAAAGTGAAACTGTGAAGAGGTAAGTGGAATTTTATAAAATTTCTACGTTGTTTTCGATTTTTGCTAGAATTATTCAAAGAAGAAATATACATTCTCCATGTT
This sequence comes from Lasioglossum oenotherae, assembly GCA_028455765.1. NCBI lineage: Eukaryota > Metazoa > Arthropoda > Insecta > Hymenoptera > Halictidae > Lasioglossum > Lasioglossum oenotherae. The sequence goes on along the minus strand of CM052300.1, from coordinate 5,887,854 downwards.
TTATCTTTTACGATCGACTTAAAACATTTTTATTTTGCATATAAACCCATTGTTTATTTTTGAGATTCTCAGACGGCTGGGATATGGAACGAATAAATAATGTATTGATTGGTAGAAGACTGATTAACCCTTTGCTCTCCGAACTATTTTTCAATATTATTGACAACAACTCCCTACTATTATATGTATATAAGAAATGAAATAAATAAAAACCCGTTTCATTTACATTTTTCTTTCTCTGATTTCGAGTCACACCCGACAAAGGAGTGCAAATGGTTAACCTAGTACTAGAGAAAATGGTTATTTCAAAGTGAAATAGCGTTCCATCAAACATAGTGTTCATGTTTAGTGGAATGACAGAAGGATTTCACTAGCCTATGTCCGTAAAATTCCGACATAAATCTCATTGTTACACTCGATAGCCGTCATTAATCCTTCAACTAATCGACGGTAATGTTCATTCCTGAAGGAGGAAGATCTAGGGGATAAGTTGCGAGATTTATCGGGGATATACGAAAAGCTCGATCCAAACCGGGAAGGAAAAACGGTGTTAATTAAGGCGGGCGATCACACGTAACGGTATAATTAAGGGGCAGAAAGAAGAATTACAGTCAGTATTCCGGCAAATAAACGCCTCTTCTTGCAAAGCATTAATCGAACGTGCGGGGAACACGGCTCGTTTAACAAGATGTAATGTATTTCCTTCGTGATGCTGCGCGCACGAATCCGAGGGTTATGGAGTCGTTTGAGCAACGTTGGAATTCCAATAAACACCACAAAGCAGGGTCCGAAAAGGCATACATTAGGTGAATATAACATGCGCGGAAAACTAAGATAATTAATGCGACGCTCTCCAAGAACAATTCCAAGAAAGGTTACTATGAAATGTTCAGTTTTACTTTTGTTCTTGACCGCACAATACAGCATAACTGTTTCCACACACTGTAAATCTTAATAACTTTTTTTATGAATGGACCAAACGACTTCAATTTCTCTGTAAGGCTAGAAGAATTAGTTTTAGTAAATGACTTCTAAGAAATAGGTTGCAAAAATGCATTTTTACAACTTTTCTGGCTGGGTCAATACAGAAAATTTAAAAGGTATATTTGGTCAACTCGTATAAATTATACATATACGCTCTGAAAATTTCGTTGTATTTTGTTAATTGTTTTACGAGTTATAAACGATCAAAAGTGGTAAAAAGGCCGAAAATCATGAAAAACTACCATTTTTACCACTTTTGATCGTTTATAATTCGTAAATCAATTTAAATGTAATTTTCAGAACGTATTATAATTCATACAGGTTTATATAATACAACAAATACATTTTACATTAGTATGTCAAAGAATTTCTGTCCAGCAGTAAATAAAGCAATAAAATTCTTTCTTAAAATTGTAGTTCCGAAACACATCGTTTTAATTAATCGGCCTGTCTGCTGTTTCTGCGAACACTTGCAAAGTATAAAACAGGTGCTTCGTTCGATCCGAGTCGTTAACAATGGCGAGAGTAACTTCTCAATGAACCGGTGTAATTATCCGACCAGAACGTATTTACACGCAAAAAAGTGGTTTATCGTGTTCATCGATGTGAGCAGTTCTCTGCTTTTCTCACTAATGACCCAGCTTCATTCTAAAGGGAGGCAACGTTTAAAGGCGATGGTTGTATCCTTTTTCTTCCGCGTTCTGTAAAAATTATTAGGTTCCAGTATGTAGGGGTGAAAAAAAAAAAAATAGAAAATCGTCGACGGAACTAAAAAACCACCCCTACGTTTCTCCTGATCCGTTGGGCGAGGGGTGGGGAGTGGGGGACAGGCAGAGTCAAATCAAGATCCTCCGGGGTCCTCCGCGAAAGAAGGGGTTGCATTCGGGCAGGAAGAAAGGAGCTGCTAATTGACACGAGCGATTGCACGTAACGGTATAATTAGAGAGAAGAATACGGAGCCCGGACCGGTGCACCGATGAACCAATGAACCAGCCATAGAGCGGCGAGAGGGGAAGGAAAGAAACAGAAAGGCAGAGAGAAGCAGGGGAGAGAAGCAGCCGGCGGGTTCCGACGAGGGTAGTGATGGGCATTTAGTTTTCGCCGCATCGCGAGTTTTCAAACAATTTCGAGGATGCTGCTGCGTGCCGTGCGTGCCGGCCCAATTATCCTCGATAGTCGTCACTTTATCCCACAACCTATCGATAGATTTCCTCGATGACTACACTAAAAACAATCTTCACAGCTATCAATAATATTAGACACCGTTCAGGCGGATTCTTACGTCAGCATTCTTTTTCTTTTAAATATAGTTTCACTTAACAATATATACTCACCATTGACTTTCATCACCCTTCCCCAACGTTCTACAAGCTCGTGCATCCCTCTATGGCTAAACTCTCAAGTTCTACTTACAAGAAATGAGTTAGTAACTTATTCGCGCAGCTGTTATTGGCAACGAATTTTGACACGGATTAAAAAGATCGTAATCACAAGTTAACAGATCAGGCCTGTAAAGAGAGTGGGATAAAACTTTCTTTTTCGTTGATGTATTTCCAACCTTAAACTCATAAAGCGAGGAAGCACGAGTTTTTAACTTTTGCCTGTCCCTTTTTTAACCGCATATCAATAACGGAATATCGAAGCAATTTAAAGTTGCATGTACGTATATTACCGACGCAAATGCATTACACACACATGCGAATTATTAATAAATGATTCATTTCTAGTCAGAGAACCGCGCGAACATATGCTGGTTCCCAATATCTAGGGATCGTTATGCAAAATAAGATTCAAGTCAATTGTATGAAACGGAAGTTAACTCTGCAGTGCACGAATGAATAAGTAAATTCATCTTTTTCATTAACCTCCCGTTACTCGCGCGTATCTCACAGATACGCGGCTTGCATCGAATGCGTCTAAAGTGGTAGGTAACTTGTGGTGGGAATCGAGCTCGCTAGAAAAATAATGCCCAATTGACTTATTTATTTAAATTTATAGTGTAGAAATATGATTCGACACTCTAAACACATTGTTTTGTTTTTCTGATTAAACATATGTGTATCTGAGAGATACAGAGCGACTATACTTGTCGGTCAGAAGCCGCGAGTAACGAAAGGTTAATAAATATTGTTCGTTCTGGTAGTAATGAGATCGTCGCTTCGTCGCAAAACACTACCACAAACAAAGGAAACGAATATGTTGAATATATTAGGTTGTCCTAAAAGTGGGTTTTCGATTCATGCACATAATGAAAATTCATGAGGAATTCATAGGAAGTACTAAAACATTAATATAAACTGAACATTAAAGGAACACATTCCGAAAGAAACTTTTGGGACAACCTAATATAATGTATTGGGTATATTTTTGTCATATGTACTCATGAAATCTGCAGTCTAATAACAATGAAAGAGTTCTCGACAATGAAGAGATATCTCGATTAATAATTCAAGTTTTCAGGGGAGACTTGAGTAAGGGATTAGTAAATTGGTTGCTAATTAGTCAGTTTTAACAGACTGTTGGATAACCATCGGTAGATAAAGTGTGAAGATTCTCCTGGATTCTCGCACGCCCCATTTGCGAAATTTATTTGATTGATTGATCCGTAAACAGAGAGGACCCGAATCGGTGTGCACAGAAAGAATATTAAACAGAGGGATTAGGATAAGACAAATATATGTTATTGACATCACGAAACCTTGGCACTCCTTCGTCGAGTGTGAGTCGACATCAGAGAAAGAGAAATGGAAATAAGACAGGTTTTTATATGTATTTGGTTCTTCCTTTATTTATTTAATTTCTTATCTTTTAGTTAAAAACAAATATAAGTTTCACAAATATAAACTAAAACAAAGTTTGAGAGCTATGCTTAATATTATTAGCAAAAAAAATTGTTTAAAATAAGTAATTTAAAATAAGTAAGTAGTTAAGGAACTGTCCTTTGAAGTAAATTTCAAATGAAACAGTTAAAATAGTAAGGATTTGTTGGCAAGAAAATTGAAAAATAATTCGGAGTGCAAAGGATTAATGTTTTCGTGTGTATATGTATAATGCCATACAGTTTAGGAAACATATTGTTATTAATCATTGTAAAATCGAAAATAGGAATAATAATTATACGTGTATTTGTTATAGATAAAAATATTTGAATTGTGATATAATGTTACATAATTAATAATTACTGATACTTCTGTCATTCCAGTATATAAAATCAATATTCATTTCAAATAAAATATTTTTATGATCTAAAGTATAAAATGAAATATTTTTATTTTTACAATCTAAAATATATATATTTCATACTTTATTTCAAAGTATTTTATTCATATGTTGTAAGTGATATGTTTAAAATATTTCTCGACAGTGGAAATAGATAAAGTAAAGAGTTAATATTTTGAAATTATACAGTGTTTAAATTGGAGCAGATGACAGAATCGATGTGCTATATTTTGAAAATAAATATTTAATGTATTTGTATTTCATAATACTTTAGATTTTCGTATTTCTTGTAATTCTTTGTCTATCTATAGAAGAACATTTCGAGAAAGTAACAAATCGTTTATAATAAGAAGAAGCGAAATATTCGGTAAGATATTCATAGATTTCTGTTTCAGGAAACATAAAAAATTTCAAACAAAAAGATTGCAAGATTACACTGAAAACATTTTCCAAACACATTATCTTTTAAATAATTTAATTTCGTATCCCGATATTATATGCTAGAATCGTTATGTAAAATAAAAATCTTCTATCCGAATTGAAATTTATTTTCTTTCTCAATACGTTTTAATAGGTTCAAAATAGTATAAGAGAATTCTTAAATTCTCGTAATGTGTTTACTACTTTAAAAAACACCTACTCATTCTTGTCATAAATGCATAAAATCTCATTAGAAAAACGGTGCAGAGAGGAGTCGGGCAAAAAAAAGCGTCAGGTATACGATCGGAGAAACTATTTCAAATTTTTCCGAGGCTTCGAGTTGCGTTGAGGCCATCACTAGTCGGGGGGGCGGGGAGGGCTCCCTCTTCGGGAGAAGCGAGTAGGAGAGACCGATCGTGTGGTGTGCAGGAGAGACAAGGCGGCGGGAGAGAACGAAACGTACCACGGTCTCGTGGATTCTGCCTGCACTCTGCGACCATTCCGCAGTTACACGTCGTCCAAGTCGGTTTCGTAGTGTACCTTGGTCCCTGTCCGATCGCCACGAGGCATCACCGTTCTTCAGGATGCTCGAAGAGTCGAGTCGCCGAAGCACCGGCATTCACTGATCCTCGATCCTGATCAGACACCGTGGAAACCGGCGATCCTCGATCTCGGAAAATCCTCGGACGGCGGAATTCGCGTGCCAAATATGGTTCGGCTCCCTTGAAACTCTTCTCGGTAGCGATTCCGGGCCCATGGTGAACGGTAAACAGGACTTTGACAAGACGTCCCGCTAGGATCTTCGTCCTCTTCCAGGAGATCGGCTGGACTCTGTGATCTACCGGGCCAATCGGTGGTTTTCGGCGTAGTGGTCTCGGTGACATTCGATCTTCGTGTTCGATGAGAATGACATGCCCCGAAGAAGGTCGAGAAAACGCGGCCACCGATCGACAACGATGCCCCGGCGAACAGAAATGACAGAGATCTCTTCGTGTTTCGTTTCGAGTGCTCGCCGGACGAATCGGAATGAAAATGTGCTCGCTTGACGAACAGGTGACAAACACTCTGCCATTAATGCCGAACGTACACAGCGTGGAATCGTTGCGAGACGTCTCGTGATTCGATATCGCTCCGGATCACTATGAAAGATCGTCCTGGGAATTCTGTCGATGCTGTTCCTCCGTCGCGATTCTAATAAAAGGACGAACGTTTAACCACCGCGATGACACACGACGAAACGTACCTTGCTATCTCGTGGAAAAGCATCCTCGGTCGCGGCTCGATTGCGTCTCGTGAAAAACCATCGTCAAGCTGGAGTAACGGTAATGGCACATCCTAGATTTCGCTAATTGTAGCTCCGTTTATTCGGCCGGTGGTAATCGATGTTTCCGTAGAATATTATCCCCCCCCCCCCCCCCGAGCAGTTCTTTTACCGTGTGCACCGTGAAAGTGAAACCGGAGTAGTTTGAAACCGAGAGTCGAAAAAAATCAGTTCGTTTCGATTGTGTGCTTGAAAGGACTTCCTGTCTTGACGTGCTTCGGCGTTAGGGCTCTGGCATTAGCATGAAAACTAGTTTTCCATTTTTTACTGGAAGCTTATAATTTTCCTCTAACAATACTGGTTACGCGTTCCAGCGTACGGCTTTGTTCACAAAATATCGGCGAAGTTGCCGCGTTTCATCTCGGAAACGGAAGACTGATGAAATCATTTTTTTGAAAAGTGGTAAATCGTCAGGAACCGCTACTTAGCTTCGATTTCGATGCGACTAAAAGATCTCAATATTGTATTTTCGTTAGAGAATAACAAAGTTTGCGTTGAGGCAGGGAATGTCTAGAATTGACTTATTGTTAGAGATAAAAGTGTTAATGGCAGAGGGAAGAACAAGTAAGAGAAACTTTTCGTCGGCGAATTGAGAGGAAAATGCGACATGAACTGCACCACGTGAAAAATGATCGACTCGCTGATAAAACAGACTATCCAGAGAACGATTCGATGAATGTATACCAACGAGGCCGTTGTTATCGATACTAATTTAAAAAGCAAGTGCGGCGGTGCCTTTTGCCGATAAAAAGTGAAACGGTGCCTGATCTTGCCACGGCAGTAACTACCTCGACCTTAATGACGTTGGATACACCCGGTTTGGTAAGTAATCGTTTAATCGGTTTAATCGACTATAATAATTAACCCTCCGATAATTTTACATTGCTTTTATTATTAACACGTTCGTACCGCTATTAACACATTCGAGTTTACAAGCTCGGCCCGACACGATTACACGGGAGAGCTTCAACTATGCAAAATGACATTGAGATACTTTTACCCGCAGTCCTTACGAACCCGTATATTTATGATCAAATTTATCTAATATACCCCATCTCGTGTCTATTTTTACGATCTCGCATATTTACATATACATGCTATGAATATAGAAAATACTAATATTGGACCACTTTTGTTATGGAAAACGTAAACGGGTTTTCTTTTTCGCGTTTGTGCGTGTCAATTTTCTATTCAAGTTGGAATTTGTTCGTGCAGAATTGGAAACTATTTTGCCATTCCATTTTTATTTCAAAATTACTTTAAACTTACACTAATATTTATTTTTATTATACTTGTATTATTATTAGTAGTTTGTTCCTTTGAAATGCAAGGCTTTAGACAACATATTTTACACGAATTTTATGTACGTATTTGTGAAATCTCTTCAGTAATATTTTGTTCCGTTGAGATGCGAGGTTTTAGGCAAAGACAAAATGTTTTATATGAACTTCTGTACACGTGTGATGAATTACGGGTAGAATCTCGATAATTGCACATTTATTTATAGTCTCCAGTAATATTTTGTTCCCTGAGATACATATACATATGTACAAGGTTTTAGATAAAATATTCTACGGTCTTTACGTTTGTACACATAATTTACAAATGATCTACGGTAGAACCTCGATAGTTGCACAAACTTGGTTAAAAGCGCATATACAAATATCGAGGATCGTGGCTACGATCCATCTACTTTCATCACAGTTTCGATAACTTTGAAATTCTATCCCACCACCTGTTTCTTCGTCACGGATTGTTCCGTTTGTTTATTTACAATCAAACAACCACTTCCACCGTATACGGAAAGGAGAATGCAACGAACAAGCATTGCAAACTGTACAGGTTCTGCGGCAAATAGTCCAAGCACCGGTTGAAGCAGCATAAACAAAGAAGTCTTATTTTTTTTCGACAACAGTTCCCCCTGTTTCGACCAATTAGAGCCTGCGAAAGTAACGCGAGTGCCCTTAGAAAGTAGAACATCGGCGATTTTTACGTGGCGCTGTGGATTTAACGCGGCGCACGCATTGAAGTTGTCAGTGCCGGTAACAGGATCTCGTTAGGAAGGAATCGATATGCACGATGGCATTTGGCGCTGTTCAATGAATGTGGTCGAGATGATAAACTTTCATTGGCGCCGAGACACGTGGTAGCATCGATCGATTTCGAAGTTGTGTGCCTGTCGAACGAGCAACTGTTTTTGCGATTTTTCGGAAATCAAACAGTTCTCTTTCGTCGTCAACTCCTCAAGTGCTCATATATTGTCGATATTCATTCGTGTCGAAATAAAAATATGATTCGAGTAAGAACTTTTAACCCTTTGCACTCCGAATTATTTTTATTGCCAGAAACTCCCTACTGTTTTAAGTGTTTCATTTGAAATTGACTTCAAACGACAGTTCCTTCACTGCTACTTATTTTAAACATTTTGTTTACTAATTATATTAAATGTAGCTCTCAAACTGTCTCGTAATTTATATGTGTGGAACTTATATTTGCTTTTAACTGAAAGATAAGAAATTAAATAAATAAAGGAAGAACCAAATACATATAAAACCCGTTTTATTTGCATTTTTCATTCTCCGATGTCGAGTCACACCTCACAAAGAAGTGCAAAGGGTTAACGTTCCGTAAACACAGTGTTCAAAAAAATTAGCAGAATGTATTTATTAGGACTGTTAATGTGAATTTATTATAAGAATTCCTTTAAGTTAGATTCTCCAATACTTTTAAACTTAATTTAAACTTGAAATCCCTCTCGATTCAAGTTTAAAATTGATTTTGTATCATTTGTACGTAAGTTCTTCATAGATTCATCTTTACAATTTTCATCAAATTCAGAGGAAAAATTTAATTTGAGAATTTAATTTGAACTTTGGATTTTGCTTTTTCAGTTTTGTTGCTTTCAGTTACGTCTTGTGCAACTATTTCGTATGCAATGCTCAGTTACGAGGGCGGGTTCAAGACGCTAAAATGAACAATATTAATCTTAAACCCAATTATAGATAATATCAAAAGCAAGAGTTGTCTTTTCGTTTCGGTTTCATCTATGGTTCATCTTGATCCATTATGTCATTCAGCTCTGTCTCCGCGAATTTGATTCGCGTCCTTCCATCGCAGAGAACGTTTCTATATCACGAACGCGCATACGCAAAAAGACCCTTTCTTCTTCTTATCTTATTTAACACCTCAACAACGGCTGACTCAGTACCGCGTCAAACGTTGTATCTTTTCTTGCACGCCATTATACATATATAATAATTCGGAAGATGCTGCTCAGTGAACAGTGAACGTTCCTGACAGAGTAAAATCAGGCGACCGTCATTAGTCGGTAGTAAACGCGATTTTTTATGCAACGATCCCGCCATTACGGCGTTAATCGCCTCGGCCGATCGTAATCGTTAATCATTTAATTTATTCAGGGCCGTGTTTATCGCTCTTCTTCATTTCCATGGCTAATCTCGTCCAATTTGCACTAAGTAATTGCGTGTTCCTCGCGCGAAGGTTCTTTATTATCTTTATTACCTTCTCTATTATCATTTTATTGGCAGTCATCGACTGAACTGTATCAGCATGTTTTTTTACGTTTCCACGGTTCTTCCTCTCTTCCTTTACTTATTTTCATCACCTCGTTCTCGATGACCAGAGCGTCTTCGCGCATCTATTGTAAAATAACAATGTTTATAAAATTGAACACTGATTTCATATTACCCTATCTACCAAAACCATTTGCCGAGAGAGCTAGCTTCTGTCTAATTCCGGATTTGATCGATCGATTCTTGGAAACGTGAATTCACGTGGACATCCACAGTCTGTTAACGTTGTTCTCCATTTTCCCTTTGATTGCTTGATTGCACGTAGCCACCGCCAATTTTCTCCAACTTATTCGCTTCTACTTTTTCCATTTAATCATGGAACGTCGAGCGGGAGACCCTTGGTGTGATTATGTTCAAATTGTGAAAATTACCCTTGTCACTACTCCGGAGAAGGAAGCAACAGATAATTTACGGATCTTTACGTGAAATAAAAAATTTCCACATCAATTGTAAGAGACTGGAGCCAGGTAATCGTTAAAAAAATCGATATTCTTCAGTTATTTAAATTTTTCTACTGTTTTAAATTGCACTTATTCCTGTCATAAATTCATAAAATCCGCAATCTACATATTGTATAATTAATTCCACTTTGAATTGAAATCTTTCATCCGCCATGTTGAAGATTCATTAATTTGTTATGAATTAGAGTAGAAGGTATTTCAGCTGTTTATGAATAATCAAAAAATCTCTGAATTGATTTGTACAGGCAAATGGATGTGTACTCGAAAGCCTTTGTTAATAAATGTGTTATATCTTGAAAGAGGCTTAACAATTTTCTTCTGAACAACAATCTGAAAAGATTCTATTGGACAATATTACTTGAGGTAGTTTGTCGACTTCCAAATAAAATTGGTATTGAAAAACTTATTGTAAAGGTCTGTGATTTTTAGAAGTTATTAAGCTATCGCCAATAAACAACCGCTGTTAATTAATACATTGTCGTCTATAATAAATTGCTAAACATTTTGAAGGTCCCTTTCCACGATCTTGCTTCATCTTTCTGCAGTTTCTGTCCCCTATGGAACGTCATTAACCTTTATTCTTTGTTTTGTCCTTCGTCCTTCCTCTGGTCTTTTTATCCTTGAAAAATACTTTTTCGTAAATTCTTTATTCGCTGTCAACCCTCCCACCCTCTCTCTCTCTCTCTCTCTCTCTATCCCTCAATTTATTTTGCTATTTATTCGTCTCTTTCCTTTTCTCTTTCTTCTGTTCCTTCATCGAGAGTCCTCAAACGAGCACTCCTTTCTCTTCACTCCACTCTACACTCTCCACGCTAGCCTGGCAGCCACGACTCTCATGGCACATCCTATGTGTTTGTATATCTGAAATGAATTTGTGTGCGTGGGGCCCGTCCCTAAGCCCGGGAACAGCCTCAAGAGGACTCAAGTCATCGTCCTACCCGCTCCTGTTGAAAATCAGCGCTGGCTGACTCGTCGCCGACAAGTTGATTCAATGATGAACACCTTTTCCCTGCTTGGAAAATAACGATACGCGTTTATCCAGGCGCAAAGTGGCCCAGATATTTTTTCAACATTCGAAGCCGGTTTGTAAAATCAACCTCCCACGATTGTAGGCGGACCTGGGCTCGGAATCGCGCACTATTACGATCCAGATGGATCAGTTGGATTCTGCAGCACGCAAACTCGTGAATTCACTAATCCTGAAAATACTCATCACATTATTTAACATTCTATAGGTTTTTCACCCCAAGTTCACCCTTTTGCAAGTCAAATTCAATCTTATGCAAATCAATTTCATCTTTTTGTAGATCAATTTCATCCTTTTGCAAATCAAATTCAACCTTTTGCAAATCGATTTCATCCTTTTGATTTGATTTCCAATTAATTATTATTTAGATTAAATTATATATTTACTTAGACACGCGTGAACGGTGTCATTACTGCGAGGGGAACATAAGTTTTAAAATTTATTAATCAGAAAATGGCTACAATGCATATCCATATCTCCACACAGTTTGAATACATTACAAAGTTAGTGAATTAGCCATTACTTTTAAATAAGTATGTTATGTACATCTTCGCAATAAAAATTTTGAATTTCTTAACAATTAATTCACATTTGATTTGATTTTTTACGTAAAAACGTACTTAAAATACTTTATTTGTAAAAGGTTGACATTGGTTTGCAATTGGGTGTATTTGATTTGCAAAAGGGTGCAATTTTGTAATAGTCTTTTTTAAATCGAAGATCAACGGTACATATGGTGGAGCAATTTTTTCTGAAATTATTTATAAGAAAATTGTGGGACTTCTTCTGCATCAGTCATTAAACAGCCGATTAATAGGCTTTCAATCAAAGTTAATAGAAATTTATCAACCCTTATGTCAACATTATAAATTTTCTACGATGTTCTGTAATGCTGTATTTCATGTTATTATACCTCAAATGTGAATTCATTGCGCATGGAAATCTGTAAATTCGGAGACTTTCCAGAGTTTCAGGCTGAAAATTGTAACATTAATTTTCTGCTACCATTTTATGCTTTTCCAAGATAATAAAGGTGAAATACCAGCAGGCATATTAGTATTAGTATCTTTTTAGACTTTTAGCTTATTTTGTATAACTATTCAGGTCGTTTTTAAAAGAGCGTCATTTTGTAGAAGACTAAACGGATTTTATTAAAATATTTACACAAAGACATTTTAAGAGATTACTTTATTCAAGGGAGAAAACAATTTCTATGAACATCAACTACGATTTCCGTGAAATTCTAAACAATTTTCCATCTTGGTCTCGTCCGATCGCCTGATTTTATCAGAACCGGCAAGCTTTATATTCATCGCTCCAGACCAACAGTGACCACATAACACAATAAACGCTATCACGTATATGTCCTTTTAAAATCTTCTCACATTCAGCTTCGTAGCTTCTTAGAGGTTTGGCAGTAAAGATGTCACAAGTATGAGACGTCGCGAGATAACCCTAAAAGATGCGGCGTATAAAAGTTGTTGCGCCGTTTCCCCAATTGGCGCGATGCACTTCAAAAAATATAAACGATGGTCATTGTTAGAACGATAAAAAGCGAACGTTGTCAAGACGGTGACGATGCCGGGACATCATCTCGTAAAGTTTTACAGTCGTTTTAGGATCATCTGTCTGGATAATCTCGCGGCGTCGGGATACAAAGGATGCGTCAACAAGGAGAATCCTGTTATTTATAACAAAATTAAAATTGGTCCAGCACTCGATTCAATACCTAAACAGGAAACTCTGAACGAGCATGTTGATCTTGGCAGTTTAAAAAGCTCGAGAACCTGGTCTTCGAACGGATGAAAATATAGACGTTCTATAATGATGAAACGACGAAATTCCAAGGTGATCAATAATAATTCTACAACAAACAAATATTCCTCGAAATTCTTCTTCTTTTATAAACTGTACTTAATTATGATCATGCCGAAAAATTACAACTGTGTATATTTTCTAAACCAAATAATGTATTTGGAAGCTCTTTTACTATTCTTTAAAAACATTGTCACGATAAAGAAATTGTTTCCCTATTAAAAGCTGGTTTAGACTGCAGATTTAATGAGAAAAATGAGTAGGTGAAAACAGTATCGAGATTAAAAGAATGTAGTAAATAGTATTAATTTATCAGAACTGTTAAAGGAAGAACACTGTTCGTTCCAGTGTGTTGCAACTAGTGCAGAAATGTTTTATCGTATCCAAGTTTATGCGTAGGAATCACGTACGTAATTACGACTCTAAGAGAAATTAAACAGCGATGTTAACGTTCAGTTGTACCAAAGCCAGGGCTTTCCACGTTGCTGGAGAACCTATAGCTCGGCGAGCTTGTATCGCAGAATTTCAGTAGGTTTATCGGCAGTGAAGTTACGATAATGTTTCCTGGTCAGGTGGCGGCAGAGAGGGCTGCTGCGTAGCTTCTTTACACGCCTAGCGGCTGTACTAAAGACATGGAAATATGTTTAACTTATTACGTTAATTCCACGCTCCTCTCTTTGTACACCTATAGTGCATTTCATCGTAAAGATCGTTCGTCAGTACATGTGCCGACTTTTCCTTCTGTTTTTAATTAGAACCACGCCGAAGACACATCCGTGTGAAATGTCTTTTTGTACATCCAATTAAAAATAGCAGAGACCATAACTGTTATAACCAAAAAGAAAAAAAAGTCGTAGAATAACAAGTATTTTATCGACTAAAATCGTATTGGTTACACAAATAATGGTAATCATTCTGTTCTTCGAATTGTTTTCTTTATATTTTGTGTATAATCAACTTTTTACGAATGATTTTTATCGTAGAAAATTGTAGAATGACTGTCATTTTTGGTCCCTGAAAAATAGGGATCGTTTAACATTTTATGTTTTCAAATTATAGTGCAAACTATTTTAGTTAGGAAAGTGCATTTCATAGCCACGAGGCTGAAATAAACAAATAATAATAATTATTAACGTGATGTTTATTTTAGGTCAATTATATTTCTGATGTATTATCGCTTTTATTCCATATCCTAAATGTTTGCGAGCTATCACTTTTATAAATCATTTTTGTAAAACATTAATTTTGGTTAAGAATTTGTTAAAACGCGATGTCTACCTTGCAGATTAAGATTTACCGTGTTTCATAAACGAGCAATTGCAACTATAGCCAGTCACTCGAGTACACACAACGTATGCACCTCTAAATGTTAAGGTGCTATTTATCATAACACCAAGAGTAGTGTTCTTAAGGCTTGGACTACGGAACGGGAAGCAGCTAACGATAAGTAGTACTCCATAAGACTGATGCTTATTTAAAATAACAAGTGTTGTACACGGAACTTTCTATTTGTTCTTCAGCTATTGAGTGGTTGGTCAAAACATAGTTGACTTCTAGAGTTTCAATCTTTCGATTCTGCAGATTATTCTACCGAATCAACAGGACAATCGATCAATACGAATATAATATATATTTTTCATAAAATGAGTAATTATGACTAGACTTTTTTATACAAAATGCAAATGGTTTGCATTAATATCAAGATACAGGATTAATCATTTCAACAAGTTTTAGTACTGTTCGAAATTTACGCATCCAATTTTGTTATAAATATACGAAAAATCCTAGATAGATAATTTTTCATTTCTGCATCACTCGAACGTAATCAACGCAAGATTTCGAAATCTTTCCATGACAGTTGGTGAAAAAATATTTCATTCGAAACTACAGGGTTGTGTAGCAGTAAATCAAGATTTATCGTATCGTATCCGCCCACGGTGCTCTAAGGGTTAACGAAAAGAATGCTTGTTTCTTTAGAGCGTAAAAAATTGTTCCACAGAGAACATCTTAACTAAACTATGCGAACTCATCAGTGGTCTCAAGATCTCGTATCTGGGACATAATTTATGTTAAAAATTTGCACGAAATTTGCTTTATTTTACACAAACACGTGTATGTACGTAGAACATACTGGATTTGATTCGATGAAATTATAAAACTATTCTTCGATTAATAAATAAACGACGGGAGAGAGGAGGAGGGAAATAATGAATGTAAATGGAAATAGTATTAAAAGTAGTCTTATAACTAGACGGCGGATTTTATGCATTTATAACAAAAATGATCAGCTGTCATTTAAAACAGTGAAAACATTCGAAGAATTTAGAAATACTGTGACATTATTTCCAACCTATTAACCATATTAAGAGAGGAAATAAATTTCTATTTTACTCCAGTTTGTTGCAATTCAGGTAGACAATTTTTATTTTGCGTTAAGATCCGCTGTCTACTGATAACATAATAAGGTGTAACTGAAAATGGATGAATGATTGATGCATGAATGAGTGAAAGTGTAAGATAGTAGAGTAACTATTATAATCCAAGCTAAACCAAGGCTGAAAAATAATCACTTACTCCAGGATGGGAACATTTCAGTCTCGAGACATAAGATATAATCCATTGAATATTTCAAGTACTAAATTCAATATATCCAATAAAACAATTTCTTTCATGTGTGTTCTTTTCTTGTAAAATAAGAAGAGTTCAATCGCAATCGTATTTTCAGTTATCGCCGTTATTTCCACACATAATCTCTTCTGTAGGATTAACGAAAATCCTCGCTCGATAAGGCGCTGCAGAACAGCGCACAGTAATCTAGTCCCGTTCAATTAAAAAAGTGAAAACAATATCTATAACACTCTCGCAGAAAACAGGTTGCAACAGTTGATTCGCCTCAGCATGCGCGCAGATAGCATCTCGCCGCGGCGATCATGCTAAAACTCGCTTCGTTGAAAAGTTTCCGCGCGGGTACGGCTGGCATGGTCCTTTTTCATTTTGTGCAGCGTGTCCGTGTTGTATACCGTTAATAAAATTATATTAATTAATACTTTCCAATAATAAAAGGGTTTAAACTGTCCTTTACAAACGGGGAACGCGCGTCGCGGGTTTTACGGTGTTCCGAGTTTCGACCCCGCGCAGGATCGCACCTAATTATCACCGAGTCGTGAAACTGCGCGGGTCTGTTCGGTTTTATTGCGCGCGGAACGTCACGCGTACCTTTAATATTGGACCAACGATCTTTTACGTTCATTATAACCAGCGTGGTATCATCCAGCTGCGCCAGGATCAACGATCAGCGTCGCGGACCAGCTCATTCAGCAACAAATGTAGCGGTGCTTGCACTACCGCCGGTCATGTCTTGTTCAACACGCCAGCGAGATACTTTATTGCTGATAATTCGAGGCTGGCCCCGCGAGAGACGTGCTGAAGTACGCCATTTACATTCCTGTCGTGATCACAAATGCATTTTATATACCGGCTAATATTCTGCCTGATCGCGTGGGCTAGATAAACGCGGACATACAGGGTGTTTCAGATGTGTACCAGCATATTTCCAAGGTGGGTACTCGCCGAGTGAAACTCCGCTTCCACGATCGTTCGCGTCTAATCTATTACATATCTGATTGTTGCATATGCATCGCGAACAATTTACCTACCGGAAGCCTATTAACACTTCGGCTGCCAACCAGTGCTCCGAGATCGGTTCGAACCGTTTATTAGAAGCAGCCATTGCAAACAGGTCTAGTACTTTTGAATAGGTGCCTTTTGAAACGCGAACCGGGGTACCTCTCTTCGTAAATGTTTTAACATTAGGACAATTGATTGAACAAGTATTTTAATAATTAGGAATTGACATTTTCCAATTCATATTTAATCTTTTCACTGCTTTGAATTTTATCTGCTCGATGCATGAAGAGTATGAAATGTTATCTAATATGTATGTGCGTAAATATAATTTCTATTACAAGTTTTGCACTCCAAATTCACCCTTTTGCAGTCAATTTCACCCTTCTGCAAATCAAATTCAACCTATTGCAGTCAATTTTAATTAACACTTTGCACTCGGAGCTGTTTCAACTCGAAAACGAAACATTTCCTCCGACCCAGAATATTTCCATTCCCTATTGATTTTTGAAATTTTACAGACACGAAATTGGTATAATACCTCGTATACAATACCTAAACGTTTAGTAATTGATTAGATGCGGATATATTGAATAGTGTAAATAATATTTTGAATTCACAGCAATTTTTTAGTGACGCGTCAGAGTCGCCATTCGAGTGCTAACCTTTTCCAAATCAAATTCAACTAATCAATTTCAACCTTTCACGTGTTTTGCACTCCAAATTCACTCTTTTGCAAATCAATATCAAACTTTTACAAACAAAGTATTTTTAAATAAGTTTTTGCGTAAAACTATCAAATCAAATGTGAATTAATTGCTAAGAAGTTCAAAATTGTATATATTCCAAAGATGTACGTCAAATACCTACGTAGAAGTAATTAGGAATTCATTAACTTTGTTATGTATGAAAACTGTATATAGATATGTACATTCATTGTAGTCATTTTCTGATTAATAAATTAAAAAACTGAAAGTACATACATATGTATTTAATGAAGAGTATTGAGTATTGAGTCTTACGTTTCCCTCGCAGTAATGACACCGTTCATGTGTATCTAAATAAATATCATAATTTAATCTAAATAAATAAATAATTAATATTAAATATTCTTAATGGATGAAATTGATTTACAGAAGGTTGAATTTGATTGACAAAAGGGTGAATTCGGAGTGCAAAACTTATATATTATATTATATTATATTATACATATATGTATATAAAAATAAAACGTTATTTTCAATAACTATTTTTGATACATCCATATTATGCTGCGTCAGAAATAACATCACTAATCATCAATCAACATGTTGAGCTGCCTCAATTCATCATCTCCTGCTTTACGAAGAACAAAGGAGTCGATATTGTATTTATAGCTATATTTAATGGTTTGACAACCTTTCGAAGCGGTCCTTTAGTATCTCTTGATTGATGCAGCGTCGTTCCCTCCTTTTTAAAAAGCTCCCGTTTGTAAACACGTTTAATATGCTGAGTGGCCACCTGAAATGAGAACACGACAGGATCAAAAGTTACAAAATTTATGACTGGTTGCTTCGTTGTGGTGCTGATACATACTACATAACCAGCCGCAGCAGGTAAACCTGAAAGCAACAGCCACCCATCGTGGTCGGGCAAGGTGTAACACAAGAATCGATCTACCATAATGGACTGAAACTTTTTCATTTTCGGACGGAAACGACTCTTACGATTAACTCTCGGATGACAATCCATTTTGATTCGTACTTACAAACGTGATATCTTTTTAATTTTTAAGTAAAAGGAAAATTATGTATAGAATTCGGCCATAGGTGCTACGAAATTGTTAAAAATTCTTGCCTTGCTAACTTGGCTGTATACTTGTCTTGCTAACGTTAATCTTTAAATATTGTTGAAGAACATTTTCTGGTCCCGAACGAGTTACACTGTCAACTAACTTTGTTTAAAAAATGTAAAAATGTTTGCATTGATTGTGCTGGACACAGGAGCCAAATAAAAATTGTATTCTCCTTTTAATTATCTTACTAACAATAAGATGAAACTAACATTGATGTTCTTAAATAACTTTAACATGTCCGCTGCTTCAAATTGTACGTACCCATTTTCGTCATAAACGCATAAAATCCGCAGTCTAACGACAACAATTGCTACGGTTATTAAAAGATTTTTGAGGAATCCTTTGGCTGCAAATTGTAGACTTTTAAAAACTGTATATACACGTTGCGTAGACTGTGGATTTTATGCGTTTAAGTAAAGAACAAGTTGATGCGATTCACTGTAATCATGAAATCTGAAACTCTGAAATGGTTCCTTGTAATTAACGTTGACAATTTGCATTTTGTTAATTGATAAAAAGGAACTATTAGGCTACGCGACCTTTCTGAGAATAGTCTCCCAAGGACATTCTCGATCGGTGAACGATGAAATGGAAGGAAGCTCGAACGAACAACTCATTTTCTTAAGCGGTCGACCGCTGTTTAAGCTCTCGGGCTACCTGATTCGCCGATCCGATATCACTCAACGATGAGGCTGCGAAAAAATGGAGAAAATCCGCAAAGCATAAATACGGGTTTACCGCGGACCTTAGTCATCGGCCCGCGTAGTTCTCATATCCCGGTATAACACACGGCGGAAAATGAAAAGTTATAGAGTTTGTGACTCGTAACTCAGCACTCCGTAGTTTCTATTAACCAGTCGTGCAGCTCTCAGCTCTCGGGCTGAGAGAGCAAGAACCGAGGAGTCTCGCGAGTCGCTTCAGGAGCGAGCAAGGTGTAATGTCGAATCGATGTACCATAATCGCCTGGACTTAGGTGTCTTTCGTTCCGAGCCGAGTCCTCGGCATGCTTACTGCCCACAGAACTGGTATACGCGTACCTTATGTATGCTCAGGTACTGGTTATATATACCGGGTGAAGCACTTAATATTATCGTTCGGATTCACCTTCTGAAATGCTCCTCTTCTGCGTTCTAGAGTTTAGTCGCGTTTACGGGTACGTGGCTCTGCGATGAGTCGACGAACAGACATTTTTTCAGTCTTCAAAAGTTGAAATCTGTTACACTGACCGAAATTACCATAAAACCACCTGAAATCTTATAATTATGTCTTAGTAATGAGAAGCTGATGCACAATAGCATTTTAGGATTAATAAAAGAAACCATTCACGTGATTACATTCATAGATGTATTATTTATTTACAGGAAAACGTGAAGTTATATAGTTTAACAAAAAACGAACTGCGAAATTTTCATAAAGGCACACGTTTCTTGAGTGCATAACATCAAGATTATCGAAAATTTCTTCGATATTTACAAATTAATACTTAGTGTAATTGCCATTTCTTCGAAAAACGTTGAAAATTCGATTAGGCATTGATGAAATCAAAGGACGAAGAGTTTCTGCTGCGACGGATGTCCGCGCTTCGTTCACCGCAATCCATAACTCGGAAACAGAGCTGTACTGTTTACAATTGCCATATAGTTTTCTCGCAAGTATTCCCCAAAGATTCTCAATTGGGTTTAAATCTGGCGAACATATTTTTGTTGTCTAACCACTCCTTTGTTTGTGTTGATGCATGAATTGGGGCGTTATCATGCTGAAGAATGAAATTGTTAGTCTCAATTTCTTCCGTAAACGGTATTAACACCATCTCCGACAATAAGGCGTGTACAGCAAGTTTTAAAAAGATCAGGTTCCTTTTATTAATCAGTTTCTGATTACTATGACATAATTATAAGATTTCACCAAAAAATCAGGTGGCTTTATGGTAATGTCGGGCAGTGTAGTATCACATTCTCAGTAATTCTGTAGTAACTCGGTCATTTTTTAATGAGTTTGAGAATATTACAGTAAGAAATCGACTGAAAGAAAAATGATGACAAATGCTCACACGTTGAATTTCTTTTCCAGACAAAGATGGCGATTTGCTGCACTCTATTTATTATTTTACGACTAGTATTTATCGACGCAGCCTCGACTAGTCCAGGAACATGGATGTAAGTACTTTCCATTATTTCATTCGCTATTAGTTTATAAAACGATCAATAGTAAGTGGGAGACGAAGACAGCAGTTTTCAAACAGTATGTTTACCTGGCAATAGAGTCATTTGTGTTAATTACAAATCGAAACTTGTTCGATGCAATCCCGATTTGTATTTCTTATAATATTGTCCGATCGTATCCCATAATAATCGTTAACCCTTTGCACTCCTTTGTCGAGTGTGATTCGACATCGGAGAAAGGAAAATGTAAATGGAACGTGTTTGTACTTGGTTCTTCCTTTATTTATCTAAGTCGTATTTTTTAGTTAAAAACAAATACAAGTTCCACAAATATAAATTACGACAAAGTTTGAGAGCTGTATTTGTAGACTCCGGATGTTTATGCATTTATAACAAAAATGAGCGAATGCAATTTAAAATAGTGAAAATATTAAAATGATATTAATATATTGTTCCCACCACATTAAAATTATTAACGAACAATATAAATTTATAGTTATCTCCTGCGTCCTGCAATTGATGCACAAACTTTTGATTTTGCATAAACATCCGGAGTCTAATAATTAGTAAACAAAATTGTTTAAAACAAGTAGCGGTCAAGTAACTGTTCTTTGAAGAAAATTTCAAACAAACCACTTAAGATAGTAGGGAGTTGTTGGCAACAAAATTGAAAAACAATTCGGAGTGCAAAGGGTGAAACTTTAAAATAAAAATATTCTATCTAAATTTCAACAATAACTAGGAGTTAAATAAAATGGTATTTTGTATTTTGACAATTTCAATAGATTGGAATTAATATAACAGGATTTTTTTATTCATTTTTGTGCACTGACCCCAATAGTTGTCCTTCACGATCGAAATCCACGAACGGCATTGTTCAGCGCGTAATTCCCCAGCAACAAATGAACGATCGCAATCACCATCGCTCGCTTATCCGAACGCAATCGATAAATTAACACGTCGCGAGGAGAAAGGTGCGGCCAGAGTTGCCCCCGTCGAATTCTGGCAAAAATTACTCGGGCGACTTCTATAATTTATAGGCTCTTTGTGCTTGGCGAGACGAAACCGTGTCGTGGGAACCCGAGCCAAGATATTTTTCAAAACACTGGCTGCCTCTTTTTCCGACGTACCCATGCCATTGGTGTGTCTAATTCCTGAATCGCCCTTCTCGCCCCTTCGTACTACCCCTACACGGCCATGACAAATCACTGAATGGTCCCTGGATCACTGTAGTTTTTCTCCGCACGAAACTTCCATCACGGTCTGGAAGCTCTTCATGCTCGACTCCGTAATTGGATTTTTCAGAAATTCTAAAGATTATGGTAGTTTCGTTAGCATTCAGCCTGTTTCCAGGCTGTCGTCGCGCTGTGCTGGTAATGGCGATACCGATTGGCAGGTAAAAATGATGAAAGGCAACGTCACGGTAAATGTCAGTCGAAACGATTATACTTTGCTTCTCGCCTTTTGTCAAAAAAATGACTTTTCATTGTGTATTTTGCAGGAATCTATCTATTAACCCTCGAAAAACGGACGATTCTTGTAGCTATACATGTAATTGGCAATGCTTAGGACCGTCCACAGCTCTAATGAATAATTTCTAAAAATTTACTTTTGATGATACCTCGTGTAGACACATTAGTCTTTCCGATATCCACAATGAAACAGCTATCCAGTTAGTTTAATTGCCACGAATTGAGTGCTTTTCAGGATTCCAGTGTAAAGAGCCAATTTAATTTAATCATTATTACATTATTAAAAACTCTAATTACAGTACACAGTACGAGAATGTGTTTTTTTTTTAAAAAAAGATCTCGCGTATTATCTCGTCAAGAGAAGAGATAAATTCCCCCTTGCGAGGACGATATTATTTTAAAAATTGTCACAAATAATAAAAATATTCTTTTGCTTGTTGATTTTGAAGAAACTTTGTATGATTATATTTTCTATTAATTTATTAATAAATTTTCTGTGCATGTAAGCCAACCTTGATTTTTTGTTCTCTCCCTGAGGCTGTCTATTCATATTTACACTGACGTACTTCGAATTTCATCGTAACTACCAGAGTTGGGCAAAAATTTTATTCAAATAATAATTTCGAATAAAGTGGGCTTTTTTCCAAACTACGAGTTATCTCGTGGTTGGCAGTCAACGTGTTAAATGACAATTTGGATGTTCCCGGTCAAAATAGACTCGGGCACAGCCGTCATAGGGTTAAATCTTTTTTTGGCACAACGCGTTTTTCACAATTTCCGGACAACGAACATTTTAGTGCATTATCTAGTAAACGCGCGTTTAACAATAGAATTCGATTATCCAAAGAGAGTGTCGCTCAATCGGCTCACACGACCGAGTTTCCACTGCGTAAACAAAGAGACAGTATAATACCATCGATGGCTGATTCCGATACGTAGTCACTGACCTTTTGGATTATTACTGCTTTCTTTTCCTTCATAATCTCTCCTGTAAGCGCGCCCGATCAAAAAATGCCTAATCACATGGGCGGGCCTCCTCGCATCTCCATAATAGTTAATCCTTCTTACTCGGGCTTAAGTTAAGAACGCGATGGGTTTAATGTCGTCATCTTAATTCTATCTTTATCACAACCTAATTAGATTGGAATCAACGCGGCTACGTGTGCGGTCAGGTTAAACCGAACGTTCCCGAAAGGAAGTTCAAATATCATTGGATTTTGTTACGTCCTTATTCAGTGATTAGACAAACTAGAAAATGATTAGAAAAATTTAAAGAAGATTTTTTAGAAATTACAAATACAGATCGTAAACATTTAAGTTGTCATGGGTTGTTTAAGACTTAAGTAATCAATAATTCCACTGTTTTAGTAGCGTCTCTGTTTGCAATAAAATTGTTATTACTGTTACGCAATCCCGTCGCGTCGCTAGTCGTACCGCAAAGACAGTAAACTTCGATCTCGAGTGCTTATGGCATAATAATGATGCAACGCGTACGGAACCGAAGGTTCACACACGATAAAATAGTCCAGCCAATATAAACGCGCATTATTCTCGCCAATCTACCCGCTGCTATCTACGTAACAAGTAACAACCCCTTAAGTCACGACTAAGAGCCCGGCATCCAGATTAGATTCCAAGCACACACCGTGACCGTGTGTACGCGTTTCCATCCAGAAAATGAATTGATTCACGCCGCCCTATTCGCGAGGTATTATTTCAGCGTGAATCAACGCGATATATGTAGAAGTGGCCAGATTAAAGGGTGGCGTCCGGCCATTTTTTCTCGGCCCACGTAAAAAGAAAGTTGGCTGCGTTCTATAGCAGACGTTGCATACAGCTCTCTATCGAACGTTTCGTTTTTCCGCGATCGTCGTTAGGTAAGCCACTCTGAAACGATCTAGCCAATTTCGTAAACTAAATCGAACTTTAATTATTTGTAAAAATATCTATTTAAAACTATCCTACATTCTTCGCATTTAAAGCGGCTCGAGATCTTTCTCATATTATACCATAAGATTCTTGATACGGTAAAATTTGGGAATGAAATTTTCAGTTACTTTCCGTAGCATCACAATAAAAATATACAATATTTCCATTACTCCGTTATGCGTACATATAAGTTCTGAAAATTACATTGAAATTGGTTTACGAATTAATATAAACGACCAAAAATGGTAAAAAGATCGAAAATCATGAAAAATTGCTATTTTTACTATAATTTTATAATTAAAAAAGTTCATAATTCGTAAACCAGTTAAATTTCAATGAAATTCTCAGAACGTGTATAATTCATACGAGTTTACAAAACACATATTTTAAATTTTCGTTATTGGTCCAGGTAAAAAAGTTGTAAAAATCAATTTTTACTATTGTTTATCAGAATTCCGACTAAATGCATTTTTTCAACTTATTTATTAGACGTCAATTATTAAACTATTTCTTCGAGCCTTACAGAGAAATTGAAGTCGTTTGGTCCATTCATAAAAAAGTTATTCTGATTTGAAAACAGTTGTGCTCCTTACTGTATATTATATATTATAATTAGATTGTGGATTTTATCCATATTTATGACGAAAATGAAGAAACACAACTGTAAATATATTAGAAGAATTGAACTACGTTGTTACAAGTAACGTTACTTTCGACTTATTAAAATTATTGAAAGAGGAAACACATTCTCATCTGGCTCCCATTTCTTACGGTCGATTAATATACATTTTATACATTATTTTATACATTTTATACATTATGTTATACATTAATACACATTTGTATAAAAGTCTACAGTCTAATCTGTTAAGAATAATGACTTGACTGCGGATCTTTAGGCATTTACATCAAAATTGAGTAGATAAAATACGAAATTGTTGAAAAATTTAAAAAATTGTTCCTCTATTAAAATCATTAAAGGGAGTAAGGGGAGAAACAACATTCAATTTAGTTTCCATTTCGCAATCGATGCAGTCAATTTTTATTTTGCATAAAGATCCGCAGTCTAATAATGACTGACATTGATTTAGTCCGACTGCAGGGTCCGCCCTTTTGAAAATCTCGAACACCCGGTAGATGAAGCCATACGATTGTTGCTACAATCTTTTAAGAGACACGAGACATTACTTTTTGGGACGGCACAGCCCACAGTGTCCCACGAATTTGCGTGGGCAGGATCCTTCGAAATATTATCGTTCCCTTCCCGTGATTCCCAGCGTCATTGTTTTAGGGGAGTGCAAAGTCGATGATATATCACGGCCGAAACGTGTTCCGGAATATTAATGCTCTCTATTACGCACTCCCTAGTATAATCTTATATACCATGGGACATTTTAGTTACGATGGGAAAGACTGTTAATTTGAATCCCTTAACCCGTGGAAAGTTATGTCTATCGAACACCCAAGGTTTCAATGTTGTCGAATATTTCACCTCGCAAGGGTTTACATCTGTTGATGCTGACATACAGTGACTCCTATTAATATACGGACGCTCTAAAAAGAAACAATACCTCTTTTAACGTCGGATTGTACGGTTTGAGTTTTTTTCGAGAAGTTAGAGCAATTAGTTTACTACATTGATGTGGAGAGATATATTTAAAAAAATTGCAAATTGGTCGAAATTGTCGAGAAAATACTAAAAGTTGTTTTTATGTGGGTCTTTATTGAGAATTTAAAAAATACGTTTTGTAAATCTGTGTCAATTATATGCATTATGAAAGTTTCATCGAGATCGGTTAATGCGGGAAGAAACGACAGACATCGAAAGATGTAAGAATCCTTAGATTTATTGCAGTTAGAGGCCCAAAATCAAACTTTAATAACACAAATCAATTACAACTATATACATATATTGTTATGGTTAATCTCTAATACAAAAACAGATAATAATTATCTTCATTCATCAAAAAAGGACAACATATCTTGTTAAAAACTATTTTACAGAAAACGAACTTGACACCTTTATCCATCCACCCCTCCAATTGTCAAATAAAAAATGGGTCATTTGAACTCTCGTAGTAGGTTTAGTGTTAATCCAATGTATATATAATCCATTATCCGAACCGAATCTCTGTCGCGTATATCACTTCTAATAAATGGAGATTTCTCATAAAAGCTCATTCGCTTTTGATCGAACGTGTCTCGAACTTGATCAGCTCATTGAACACTGTGCGTTCCGATTTCTAGAAATTCGTTACGCGCCGATTACATATGAATCCAAAGCAGGAGACCGATGGGCGACGAATAGCTCTCTGCGCCAATTTTTAATGGCGCATTTGGGAGTCAACCAAGCGAGATGATGGAACGGCGCCGTCACAGACAGAAGTCGGGGGTCTCGAACTGGGGTAGCAATCTCAAATTCGAAACGGCTGCCCGTAAACGTTTCAGTGGCGATACGGGCACACTCGAATGCTCTAATATTGCCAATCAGACACACGGAACTTGTTCCAACGACTTCTGTGCAGGGAACCCGTGAGCACAGTGCGTGGGAAACAATGGACACGAAGGTTTTGTTCCGGGGTTTTGATTTCGATACGTTCTCATCTCGAGTGGAAGAATGGCAGAAGGGAAAGTTGCCAATATCGTACCACTTAAGATGTTTTAGAACCCCGGAAAATTTGGCATGTTACTCGAAAAGTGTATACGCATAGAGCTATCATCCTAATGATAGGGTAACATCTTATTTTAATATTCCAAGAAAGTGTTAGGTTGTTGCATATGGAATGTCCGATTTTTTTATTCAATTCCGATCAATGTATTCTATCTACGAATTTCAAGTTTCTTGATTGTATTACGGTACAAATAAGATATTGTGGTCATTCACGTTTTTCATTTACAAGATAAGTTCTTTTTTACCAATCAACGACTAGTAAGTTAATTAATCACCACATTTTGACCAAAAATCACACAAAAGTTATTTTTCCAGACTTATAAAAGGAATTCACAACAGTGCGTTGGTTGACGTTGAAGTAAACTTTATTTAAAAGTAAAATTATACCTCTAAATTAAAATTGAACATAGGATATTAACACTAAACGTACCGAGCTATGAAAGCTACAAGAATTAATTTATTTAGACTTTGCGCAGTGCTTACTATAATATGTGCTCTAATAAAGATATTTATTAAATCATTTCTTATGAAAGCATCTTTACAATTTCATTAATTGTGAAATAAAAAAACGTAGAACCGGTTATTTTACCGGTGTTCAGGATTAGGTTTGTACCTTAAAGTTTTATATAATAATCATTTGATATGCAACAACGCCTAATAATTATTACCTTAAATCGTGTCAGGATGATTTAGGAAATCGTATATCTAGTAGAGGTTTGTTTAGAATCTATAACTTAGTTGTTCATAAAAATAATATTAAGTAAGTACTCAGCTTGTGAACCATTTCATCCCGTTCTTTCTCTAAGGAATTTCATAAATTATTTATGCATTTAATTTGTGTACTCATATATGAACGTATTTTGCTTTTACAAATTTCTCCTTTGATACAACTTATTAAATTGTGTATATAAAAATATGTCGAAGACGTGAGACACATGACAAACCAACGTATTGAGTTTGGGGGTGGTGTCTGACTATGGGTTGAAAGCACTCGAGCACATGTTCGACTGTACTACTATACCAAATCTTGAGTTTACTGATGAAATTATTATTTTATCCATGCCAATGAATGATCTTTCAGACATTTCAGTCCAATATTAATTTATCAACAGTGAAAAATACAGGTCCGAGAATTGCAAGTAGAATGTCTTCGATCTCCGACATTGCTACGATGAATGAATTACTGTAAAATATTGCGAATTACTTGAATAAGTTTGTAAGAATACGAAATGTGATTTGGTGTCGCCAGAAACGTCGGTTTGCAACATTTCCCTCAACTCGAGACTGCCCAAATGTTGGAGACCTACGATGTGGCAGCGTCTACAATTTGCCACGGACTGAAGGGTCTCTCTCAAGGTCAAGAAAAGCTATGTCAGTTGTCTGTGGATCACATGCTGAGCGTAGCGAGTGGTGCGAAATTCGGGATCCTCGAATGCCAACATCAATTTCGCGACCGAAGATGGAATTGCTCTACTGTTCGCGATGATACTGTTTTTGGACCAATACTCAGAATAGGTAAGAAACTACGAATGTCATAATTAGACTACGGATGTTTATGCAATTTTCAATTTTTGTAGGCGAATCTTAACACTAAACCTACCGACGATCAAAAGTGACTGATGTGTATAGTATTATAATTATAAATAGACTGCGGATCTTTATGCAAAATGAAAAATATTCGCATTGACTGCAAGACACAGAAGCCAAATAAAAATTGTATACTTTTAATTATATCCTATAAAGCTGAAAATAATGTATTGACGTCCTTAAATATTTTTAACACTGCTTTACATTGTACAAATCCTATTTTGCCACAAATGCGTAAAATCCGCAGTCTAATTAAAAATAACAAGATTAAAATTTATATTTTGTGCGACTTTTACTATAATATATACTGGAGCCAAAAAATATATTCAATAAATTCCCATGAAAAAACCTTTACGATTTCAATAATTGTCAAATAAAAAATCTCAAATGGGTCATTTGACCCCTCGTGGTAGGCTTAGTGTTAAGAAAGTGGAATTTTATATTTATAAAATCTTATTTTCAGCGATAGTAGTCTCTCTCTCTCTCTTTGTAGATCTGAAATAAATAAAAATCGTACTAAATTTTGTGGAATTTTACTTTCTAGCGTTTTTCGAAAATTTTTAGGAGCCATAAATGCATAAAGATCCGCAGTCTAGTCATAATTCATCATAACATACATAATATATGTATGTAACCGTTTGATAAGATAGTACGGGTTGGTAATGATTTTTTGAGAACACAACAGAACCTTTAGATATTTTAAACTATAATCGGGAATGATTTTTTGAACATTTAATTTGTTGTAGATTTTAACGTCCCTCAATTTTTCGAAGTAAACTGTTGTTGGATATTGCTGTGCGCACAAGATGGCCGTTTGTGGTCAGAATTGTTGCAAGATGAGTTTTTTAAATTACTATATAAATGTACTATTGTTGAATTCTGTTCGTAGCTAGCAGGGAAACTGCATTCGTGCATGCCATCACGGCTGCAGGAGTGGTGTACTCGATTAGCCGATCCTGCAGAGATGGTCAGTTATCATCGTGTGGTTGTTCTAGAAGCAATAGGCCCAGAGATCTAAAGCATGATTGGATTTGGGGTGGATGCGGTGACAATCTTGAGTATGGTTACAAGTGAGTGCTAATTGTAAATAATTTTATTGTCACTTTTTTTGGGTTTTTCGTTCGTACACAGCCAGTGAAAATAGACCTACTACAGTGAAACCTCGGTATACAATCCGTTCCTGATGTTTGGACTTATATCGAATAGGACGTATACCAAACCAACCTTTCCCATAAGAAGTAATGTAAAAATGATTAATCTGTTCTCATGTAAAATAAAAACTCCTATTGATATTATACCTACATCAATGGGGTTGTAAAATAATTTAAACACTGTTTAAACACATAAACAAATTAGAATCAGAATAGATTTTTAAATTTAAACTCCGCTTAATGCTAAACTACAAAAAGAAACACTCGATCGACTGATCATTTTCTTTCATCTCTCCACGTTGTGCCTTCGCGGGCTTCCATTATACTGATCCTTACTTGTATCATCAGTCAGTTAATAATACATCAACTCCGAATATAATTAATTATTCATTTGATTTTTCCTCTGAGATAATTATTTAAAAATGACGTAAAATTCGCACTAAAAATTTATGTTCTTTTATGAGCTAAATTTGTCACGTCCAAACAAGACGTATTCCGAATTGGACGTATACCGAGGTTCCACTGTATATCATATATACAATATTCCAAAATTTTAAACTATCATCGTTCATGGTTTAGAAAAGCCTCGTCAAACCTTAATAATCTTAATAATAACAATTTTAATAACTCGTCCAATGTTTTTACAATTTTATATTTATCCAATTCATTTTTGTCATAAATGCATCATTATGTGATCACAAGAGAAGATTATTTATGGCTCGACGTAATATTATCGAATCTGGTATCACATTATGTTTGTGTAAAGATTGCACGACAAACAAGTTGCTCTTGGTTCGTTTCAGATTTACACAGGCATTTGTTGACGTAAGGGAACGCGAACGCAGCTTTAAAAGAGGCAGCAGAGAACAAGGCAGAAGCCTGATGAATCTTCATAATAACGAAGCAGGACGCAGGGTAAACGAATTGCTTGAATTTTGTCGAATTCGTTAAAAGAGTTTGCTAAATGAACCACTTATTCGCTGAATCAATTAACTCCGTAAAACAATCGCTAAAATAATACACATCTAAAATTTGAAAAAAAATGTTTGTCGTTTAGTGATAATATGAAAGCTATAAGAAAAGGCTAATTATTAAGGATATTTATACTTTAAATATAAAAGGGTTAAGCATCGATCGAATATATTTTCGGTAAATTTTAATAATCCTTTTTAGAAAAAGGAGGTAATCGAATATCGTGTACATATAAATGTGACTTTCTGATAACAGAATACTAATTTTACAACGACATGACAAACGCGAATTTTTTACAGGCAGTAATTAAAAAGTCCAAGATGACGTGCAAGTGCCACGGAGTTTCAGGAAGCTGCAGTTTGATTACTTGTTGGCAACAATTAGCACCGTTTCGAGAAATTGGTATGCTTTCCATATTGTATATGTATCGTAATGAATGTCAAAACAATAGACGCGGAATCCATCGAACAAGTGTCAGATATTAAAACGATCATATTAAATGCTTTAATCAGTCCAGTACATCTAACTTCAATCCTCTTGCATATTACTCGCAGATTTGTATTACTAATGAAACGACTCTATTCGATGTTTGCAGGTGATTTTCTCTTAGATAAATATGATGGAGCAACAGAAGTCAGAGTAAATAGACGAGGTCGTCTGTCCATGCGAGATCCGCGATTTTCATTACCTACGGCGAACGACCTGGTTTATTTGGACGATTCGCCAAATTATTGCCTTCCGAATGAGACATTTGGATCTTTAGGTGACTGATTTCGTCAGTGATTATCCGTACATATCAATGCAAAGAAAAAGACAAACGGTTGAAAGCGTTATTGCCAATTGAAATTGTTATTTTACTTTTATTGTTGGCTGTTTTTCAAAAGAAAGAATCTCGAATTCATCAGTCGCCATTGTAGCAGAGAACATATCATATAGTATAGATTATTTTTGAAATAAATTAAAGATGGCATGAAACTATTTCTGTACAAACTTAGTTTTGTTGGTAATGGGTCAAGTGAATACTAATTGAAATTAAAACGATTTTTTACTAGGTACACATGGCAGGATTTGCAATAGAACATCATCTGGAATGGACGGCTGCAATCTTCTTTGTTGCGGCAGAGGGTACAACACGCAAAAGTCAACTATTCGCGAGAGATGCGAATGCAAATTTCATTGGTGTTGTTATGTTGAATGTAAAACTTGTGTCAAAAACATAGACATTCACACTTGCAAATAAAATATCAGTCGTATTGATATTTTGGCAGGTTTATTCGATTTATTTGGAATTCTTTTACATTTCAGTACGATTGGGTAAATTGAAGTATTTTGTATTATGTGCAAGGCGTTTTGCTATCAAAAAGTAACAAAGAAATGATAATTCGTAATTATCACATCAATATGCGTATATCTGACACTAATTTCAAGTTAAATAGCATTTTTATATTATCCTTTACAAAATACATCTTTTTAAAGAAATAGCTCGAACTGCCTTAAATATAAAAGCAATCTTATAGCAATATCTATTTGGTAATATTTGCAATGTTAATATTTATTTAATAATAGTATTCCAGTAGCGAATGTTTGACGAGGAATTATTATATGTAGTTCTGTTGTCTTCATCTGTATCAAAAATTACGAGAATACAAAAGGGTTTGAGGTATGAAAACAAAATCAAACAGTACTAAAATTATTCTATGAACGATGTTTTCGTTTAATATGTGGGAAATATTGGAGTAACATATATTCAGATCATAAAAAACAAGAAATAAATATATGTCAGATGTTACTTCATTTTTTAATTAAAGCTTTTTTATGCTTCAGAAAGTATTTGACTTTGAAGTCTTCATCTTATTAGAGTGAATCTATCATTAGAGAGAGAGAGAGAGAGAGAGAGAGAACTTTTGTAATACTGTTAAAATAAAATTGAATTTGGAGAGGGATGGCATGGAAACAGTTTATGTCTATATTGCTGGGTCTCATAAGTTCAAATACTTTGATAAGGCTTCAATACTGTACATACCAACCTTTTCAATCTTTAATACGTATGCAAGTGCAAAACAATTGCGCATTTAGAAATCATATGTTTCTTAATGAATTTGTGAACGTATTAAAAGCGGCCTATATTACATTATGCTCAATTAGTTATGTAATTATTAATATATTTATTTGTGTCTCAATGAAACAATACTAACAAATGACTGACAAACTGTGATTTCCCACATTAAAAGCATCAAATGATTAATTTGCTAATCTCTTTTGGAATTTTCTAATTACTATTAGTCAGGATTATAATAAAATTACAAATACAGTATTATGTTTATCATGAACCATTTTCTACTAATATAAAACATGTTAGCCTAATTATAGTACTAATATTATGTTAAAATAATTACTCCTGTAGCAATAAATTCTGCACAGATATATTTAACACTTTCATACATTATAACTTTACTGTATTTACCATAGATTAAATGTTTATTTAATATTGATAGAATTATTTATTGCTATCCTTGTGTAATGTATAATGTACAAACTTGCATACTTCAAATTTAAAAAATGACTAAATAAAAAAAAGAGGAGTTGCACAAAAACCGAAGGTAATTGTATTATATGTTCTACATCAACCTCTTTCACCCGTTTTCTTTACTATACCTACCAGTACCTACTAATTTTTACAAAAATTCACATAAAACTTTAGGAGCCCTATACAATTCTTGAATATTAGTTCTGACTGATACAGTAGAATGTGTCACAGAAATGGTAAGGGGGTTCTAGAAGCCCTCAGGCGTCAGACAAAAACGTATATGGGTGATTGAAAATTTTATTTAAATAGAAATTTCGAATAACGAATAAAAGAGACAAAATTTTTATTCGTTATTCGAAGGTTCGAATAGAAAAGCATCTTTTATTCGACTCGTTATTTAAATAATTTCATTCGTCGAGAATTTATTCGACGAATAATACATAACTTTTCTATTCGAAGCTTCAAATAAAATTTTCATCTATTATTTTTATCTATTATTTGAGCGCTTCGAATAACTTTTGAATAATTTCTGCCAGCTCGAGGCTCGAATGAACACGTACCGAGGCCTGAACCCAGAACACAATAGTAGTCCAATAAACATGGCCGGGTAACCCAACGCCCAGTCAGGTATATCGTTGTGAAACCACACCCAATTGCAAAACTTGTTTATTTACCATAATTTTTTCATGGAAGTGGCGCCAGCTAATCCGTGGCAATCTTTCGGTTAAAATGACACTAAACTCGATAGAATTTGGTCTGTGTCGACTCCTATACCTCGTCTGTGACTTAACTTACAAAGTATTCAATTGTAATGAAAAATAAATAGAAATTTCAACTCTTACCCATTGTTATATTCCATGTATTATTTATTCATATTTACAAACAAATAAAGACTATCACTCAAAGGTTTCCCAAGTTTTCTCATCTCTGTATCTAGCTGCACGAGTAAAGTGTCTATATCTGGCTGGTTCTGTTAATGAAATTCCACCTTTCACGAGTTCTTCCATCAGTAACTTTTCTTTTTCTCCAGATACGGTTTCTTCATTGTGATAAATTTCGAGTATTCCACTTTCTAAGCAACGTTGCGCAAGCACACGTCCTAGATTTATGTATGCCGATACGTCAGATCCTCTGAAAGCAATTAAAATAATGTTTTTAATTTTTCAGTATTTTCTGCATACTGTCTTTGCAATTCATTCTTTACTATTTCCATAAAAATATGAATATAGTGTCCATGATTTGGAGCTAACATATACTACTATGCAAAAGAAAGAAGCACCCAGTATAATTATAAGGTATAATGACAAACAATATCTTTATGTAGAAATTATAATTTAGAATGATTGATTTATTGCATTTAAAGTATTAGATAATCCGCAATTAAACAGCAGAATCCTTTTTCAAAGCTTACTGTGTTCTTATTTGATTTTTTATACTATTCTATTAAATATGGCTGGGTGCTTCTTTCTCTTTCACAGTAGTGTATATCTAAGTTAATTTCGTTATAGTGAATATCAATAGCTAAGTTTCCAATGCACACAGACCTATATAATTGTTTATGTATTCCCCATTCACGGGTTGAAGCTATAATAACAGGACCATTTTCAAAATGGTGTATTTCTGCAACAATATGACGCTGATGCTTATTTACGATTAACCTGCGCAGATTTCAATTACCAACATTACATTAAAAACATAAGCATAATGTTGTCGTTACACGAATCTAGTAATAATCGTATTACTTGTGCCAGTAAGAAAATCCAGGTTTCTCAAGAACATAACCTATAGGTCTTCTTGCAATCCTCAGACGTTCTAAATTTCTTGGGTTACGATTTCTAACTTCATTACAATTTGCAATTATCTCTGCGTTTCCATGTACTTCTCTTTTAATAATTGTACCTATACGATTTCTTAAAGACATCTTCAAATTGCAATACTCTTATTGTATATTCTTTTAATTCTTCATTTACAACTTGTTGGAATAATTTCTTCGATTTCAAATGTGAAATATCTGAGTATGTATACGTAAACGCTCCTCCAGGTTTATGTACTGTATATGTACGTACGTAAGTATGCAAATAAAATTCTTCACAATAATAAGGCGAATAGGTTAACTTTATATACACGTCATATTATGGCGAGGTATTTATAAGATTAAACCATGAAGTAAGGGTAATATGAGAGTGCTCACGTCCGGGGATTGGCCGTGCCAAAGTGACCAATCCCCGGGCGTGAGCACTCTCATAAAGAGTCTTACTTCATGGGTCGAATGATGGTGGCGCATCATGCCAAAGCCACCTTCAATTCAAGTCGCTTGAAGCATCTCCAATCACTCTATACATATAGTATATATCAGCACCGACGAGATATAAGATATCATCTTATATTGTCTTATATCTCGTCTGTGATATCAGTGAATGGTGTTACATGTGTTACATGGGTTACGTCACATGCAGTTACATGTGACATAGATAAAGCTATCTGATGGGTCATTGTATTTCATAAGCTTGCCTCTTGTATTGTAATCAGAATATTTATCGGTTGAAATTGTCTACATAACAATGTGTGGACATGTGTTGTTGCGCCCTCACAGTTCATCTAGTTCACACTTTCTCACATGCTCGAATTTGAACTTTGCGAGGTACTTAGCAGTTGCGTTGCAGTGGTATGCAGGGACCGCTTAGGAGCGCTTGGGACCGCTCGATTCGGAAGGAATGCGGGGAACGTGATCCCATTTACTTTCATTCAGTACAATTCCATTAATTAGCCTGAATTATAAGCATCTTCGCGTTCAGTGACGACAGTGAGTCCGAAATGATTTATACATATATTGGTTTATAGAGTGTGATTAATAGGAATTGCAATTTTGCGAAATTTCATTACTCTTGACATACATGATAAATATTTCAAGAATGTTGTTACAAAATGACCTAAAAACGAAGAGAAACAAGGTCTATTAAAATGAAGTGGATACTAATTTCATGTATTTTATGTGTATTTGGTTGTTTCAAAGAATTCAGGCCTTCTGAATCTTTTGTCACTGATTATTTAACCGGCCCATGGAAAAATTTTACAGATGTCCAGGTAAGCCTAATCTGCATTATTATGTGTTGCATTTATACATGGACATCGTGTAATCTCCTTGTATTAATTAATAAGTCTCGAACTCTTATGTTCTTAAAATATAGAAGTTAAAGTACCTTGTTTGTATATATCTGATTAGAATTCCCTTTGTTTTTTAAATGCCACATGTAATACTTATGTAACCATGCTTATATTTAATAAAGGATCTTGTAAAATTATAATATCTTCAGGTCAATCAAGAAATTTTTCCTGTCTCTACGTATTCTTACTTTGCAACTTTAATTGTTGTATTTTTAATAACCGACTTTGTGAGGTATAAGCCTGTCATAATACTATGTGGTCTATCCGGCGCAATTACCTTTCTGTTAATCATTATTGGGGAGGACATTGTGACCTTGCAAATTGTGGAATTCTTTTATGGCTTATTCCTTTCCACCGAAGTTGCTTACTACACGTACATTTATGCTAAAGTTGACAAAGCACATTATCAAGAAGTGACCAGCCACACAAAAGCAGCATCTTTGTTTGGTCGCTGTATGTCTGGTATCATTGCACAATTAACAGTTTCTTTTGATCTATTGGATTACCATCAATTAAATTATCTTACCATATCAGGTATTTATTTTCACTTGTACATTTTCGAAATGGTAAAGTCACTAATTGGGAAGTTACAACTGGTTGTATAAAATAAACTCTATTTTTCAGCTATGACATTCGCAATGTTATGGGCATTCTTTTTACCTTCCGTTGGAAAGTCCATTTACTTTCACAGAAGTAACGAAATCGTAGCATCACGCCAAAATTTGACTATAGCATCACAAATATCCGAACATCATGTTCAGTTTGGGTCTTCCAATAAAAAGGTCTCGCTAATAGAGAAAATAAGACGAGCTTACGTTTTATTGTGGAAGGATTTCTTAGCAGCTTATTCAAATGAACATATAGTTAAGTGGTCAATATGGTGGGCCTTTTCAACTTGCGGGTATTTACAAATTACTAGCTATATACAATTACTTTGGAAAACCGCAGTTTCTTCCGAAGATAAAATTTACAATGGAGCTGTAGATGCTCTTTATACAATCATAGGTGAGTGAATACACTCTGGACACATTGTATATCACTGATTAACACTTCACTTGTAAAATTCTATCAATCAAAGATAAAAGATAAATGATGATAACACTACTTAAGTGATAACGTTAGAATTATAAATTTATAAATTGTAAAGATTTTTTTCTGGTATAGCATTAACGTTTACTAACACAGTAGCAATTTGATTAGTATTACATAGGAATAAATAAACATTTTATTTTGATGAACAGGTACAATGACAGTATTTTGCATTGGAAAGGTACCGTTCAATTGGTCGTTGATAGGAGACACAGTGGTATCGCTTATGTCATTTATGGAAGGCATTTTATTAGTAGTCTCCTCGTACAGCTATAATATTTGGTTGTTATATCTGTCTTTCATAATATTTGGAATTATTTATCATACAATGGTCACTGTTGCAAGGTATTTGTCAGTTTAAATCAAGTTTATTCTTTCATGAAGTTTCTTTGACGTTATTATACAATAATATCATTAATCTACTGATTTACTTTTAGCTTTGAAATTGCAAAGTCTATATCAGAGGATAGTTATGGTTTAATATTCGGTATAAATACATTTTTTGCACTTGCATTGCAAAGCATATTAACAGCTATCGTAGTGAATGGAAACTTAGGCTTAGATCTGAGATCTCAGGTAAGATCAGAACTTGAAGTTTAGTAGGACAACCATGTACTGTTCTGTTGAGATTTTTGTTGAGTAATTTATCTACTAACCCAATTATCAGTATTCTCAGAACTTTCAAATAACGTCCTATTCTACAGGCTCTATTAACTATTCAAGTTCTATAATCTGAAAATTTTCTTTTTTAGTACCTTATCTATGGTGGTTACTTTATTGTGATAGCAATGCTGTACACAATAATAGGTATTTTTAACATTGCCCAACATTTCAAACGTGGCAATAAATTCAACATATGGGCAAAGACTAAGGATGCTACGACTGACATACAACCTGAAGATGAAGAGAAGTCTTCAAAGTCACAAATCTCTAGTTGACACTTTGTCTCTTGTTCCTTTTTGAAGTGATATTTTTGAACATTTTAACGAGCTGCGTAGAATTTTACGATATTCATTTTTAATATCGTTTTTATTTGTTGAACATATACATTGTATATTTTGTAGCAGATTATTTGATATTGCTTCTTGTTATTAATGACAGAAGTAAATTATATGTAAATTAGGAATGCAAGTGGTAGCTATGTCAGTAGTGTTCTGCATGTACGTATATGAAACTTTAATAGGTAAATGAAAAATGCAATTTTTATAGTTGACTCTGTATTTGTGAATTATGTTATTTTATACAGAAATATAGAGGACTTTCATACTGTTGTTTATTACCTTGTTAAACATTGTTTTTCTATAATAACATTACTCATTCTATCCATTCCATTATCTCAAAATTTTGTGCTGTCCAAACAGCGTGCTCATTCTTCTTTAATGGGACTTAGCAAGATTTTTATTTTTTCCAAAACTGGTTCCCTACATTTCTAGAAGCGAATGAACAATGTTGCACAGAGAATATTATTAACTTTATTATTATTTAAAATATTTTACAGCGTCGCTCACGATCGAAACTGTTTGAAATAAACATTTTCCCAGCTCGTGTCGCGGGTTTGCATTCTTGTCGAAGCGTTTGAATAACTTCCACCAGATCACACAATCCTGTACTGTTTGCCTGAATTCCTGGCGATCATTGTCCATTGTGTCGTTCCTTATTATAGCAGAGATGGACTTCATAGACTCGTCCTCGATCATTTTCGAGAACATGCACGGATAACTGTCGCAATCCTTGTCATTGTCGAGCAATTTCTCGAGGAACAGAGTGTCCTTTAAGCAGATTCGAATCACCTAGCGAATATTATAACAGCTATTTATACAAACGTAGGGACAGTTACTATACATTCGCGTAAATGCGATCTTTTGAAAAAAGACTACATATATTTTTTAAATATTCCATGTATTTAAATAAAATTAGAATCTACATAGTTGCTATCCGCTTTAGAATTCCTTTGAAAATAATATCTCAACATTTCAGTATACTTAACTTTGCTGAGGAGTCGAATAATAATAGGCGTCAGCATATAAATTTTTTTTCGCAATATTGGCGAAACGTTGAAATCATTTTGGCTGAAGGATTGAAATTACACCTGAAAGACTCAATAGTGAAAACGATAAACGCCAAACGACAAAAGCCAGAAATTAGCGGATCATTTCACTGAACAATATCGCTGCTAAATTATATATACGTACGAATCTGCAATATTAATTTTGAAGACAAATACTTTTAACATTTTTCAGATTTTAATCTAATTAAAATTATATTCACAGACAGGTCGATTACATACAGTTCGTTCTAAACAATTTTTATAGTTATTTTCAAGTTTTAACCAACATTTTGGTAAAGAAAAAAATTCTTCCGATTCGCCTCAGCAATTAATATATAATATCGTAGCTTCGTTATTGATGTAATAATTTTTTATTTAAATACCTTCTTCTAATAATTATTAGATATAACGAATTATTATATTATATATTTTATACAATTACATTTCAATTATAGTTTGTTTTCCAAAAAGAGATTTATTTCAATTTAAAATGTAGATTTAGATTTTATATGTATTCTGTTAATAAATTTTGACTAATATGATTAAGGATGATTATCTCATTAAGTAAAGTTTCTTTATTAAATATATATTAGATTGAAGACCTAAATCCTTAGCCCCGCAATCCCTAAATACGACAATAGATATATTTCTTTTAATGTTTTAGATCTGAGATGTAATATGTTTCTAATACTTATTCGTACATGGAGGATTTAAAAAGATTATTAGACGAATTAAATAGTAAGGTGAAGAATGTACAAAACGCAGCCAATAAGATTTATTAGTATTAATACGAATTATTTCTACACAATTTGGTTTGTAAGCTTGCTGTACGAAGTGATGTTAGCTTTTGTGCGTAATGTACTATCTTCCGAATGTTTAAACTCCTTCTCGAATAATTATAAACGGTGTCGTATACATGCATATTTACCAAGTACGATGGTATAAGTATAGGATAAGCTTGAACGAGACTCGTGTCTGCTTTATCAAAGTCGTCGTTGACATTTCCAACGAGTACATTTACGCTTTCGTGAACCTCCATTATTGATAACATTAATACCAACCCTGAATCCACATTACGTGCTCAATCTTTGTATATAATAATAGAATGGAAAATCTATTTATACCTGATAAGGAGGCGATCATTATCGAACTAGTTCCAACGGACAAGTATTTCTCACGTTTTATCTACAAAACAACGTGTCCCTGCGTGATCTCATTTTATATTTATCGCGTGCGTTTCTATTGGGTTTGAGAATCCGTTTTTGTTTAGTCGTTCAAAAAGACGGCAAAGAGAGATTTGCGAGATATTTCGTATTTACAGTCGCATTATATTAATGTTTGAACAGCTTCGAGAACAACGGATTCGCAGGCTTTCGCAGTTTCTCGTGATAAACATAATCCGATTTGATGGAGGCGGGATAACTCTGTTCGTTCTTCGTTTAAACGATACTCTTCCATGTGGTCGTGAGTTTTCGTTGTCACTGTCAAATGTAGTCGGTCGAGTTGATTTTGCTCCTCGGGATTCAAATGTTCTGAAAGTAAATATGGGAAAAATAAAGAGGTTCCCACAAATCATTTTACGGATTTATGAAAATTTCTCTCGGCGAAAGTCTGTTTAACATATTTCGTTTGGACGAAGACAAAAATCGTTGCAGCCTCTATAATGATGGATTAAAAAAGATAAAGAATCATTCCATTTATTATACTTTTCTTTTCGAGTTCTGTAGTTTTGCTTATCAGCGATTGTCGTATCTTCTTCATCTTCTTGACAGCCAATCGCGTTTTTCTCAATTCCTCAGATTTTTTCCGGCCTTTCTTCTTTTTCGCTTTTTTCCGATTTTGCGAGCCTCGTGAATGTTCACTCTTTTTCAAATATCTTTTCCTTCTGGTTTTTGCCTTGGGAAGTACGACTTCAGTGAATATTAACTATTGAATTGTAGCAAATTGTATATATATATATATATGTATGTATATTTGTACTTGTCAAGCTCACGTGTATTAATTGCATTCGAATTAGTCTTTGCTCTTGAACGGCTTTATATTTTTGCCATAATTTACCACAAGTTTCGGCACCGCGGAGCAGCTTCGATCTCAAGCTTTGATCCGAAACTTCATGAAACGAGGAGACTATTTTTCCCATATTAAAATCGTCTCGTCCTCCTCCCTGTATTGTTTTCTTTTTTAAATTAAATATTCCAAAGAAAAGTAACAATTTAATTTTAACGAAAGTTTAAAGTTTGGAATTTCAACGTTCATAAATGCACTTATATTATAGGATTGAAACGAATATTATCTCCAGACTGCGAATTTTTATGCAGATTAAACATTGTCTGTATCAATTACAAGATATAAAATCAAAAAGTTCTTTTCTTCTTCATTGATTTTAAACTTGGAGATAATGTATTGATATCTTTAAGTTATTTTAAGCTTTCTACTATCTTAAATATCAAATCCACAGTTTAATTATATCTCCTTTCTTTTTCAGCTGTATTACTATGGAAATAACACACGTTCTCGGAGTGGCGTCGTCGTATTTTGTCTCACT
Organism: Lasioglossum oenotherae; assembly: GCA_028455765.1. NCBI lineage: Eukaryota > Metazoa > Arthropoda > Insecta > Hymenoptera > Halictidae > Lasioglossum > Lasioglossum oenotherae. The sequence goes on along the minus strand of CM052300.1, from coordinate 5,846,239 downwards.
TCCTTCTTTTAGTTCCAATTTGTTATGTCAAACTTTTTAATATTATTTATCAGTGTCTGGTTGCCAAGATAAGCTGTTCGAATTAGTAATCTTCTTGCTGCATTTATTGCATAATTATACGAGAAATACGAAAAATATTTTTAAAAATACTAAATTCTAAAAGGAACGATGCTGAAATAAATTTCCTGACCGATTCCTTGAAAGTATTTATTTCTTAAGGAGGTATTTTTGCGTAAATTCCTGAAAAAATGGATTCTTTTGCATTTTCTTAAAGAATGTACGAGCGAATCTAAGATAGGGCATATCATATCCCACTCTTAGCATGGAACAGAACCTATATGCACGTTTAGCTGCTAAATGTGGGTATTTTGTTCCATGCTAAAAGTGGAATGTGTTCTTGTTCCATGTAAATGGGGTATGATCAATCTTTGTATAGATTATAGAATGACAAAAGTGGAGGCAGATAAATATCCTACTGCTAAGGAACTATTAAAGATAAAGGAATACGAAACAAAGAGAATGGCCGAATATTACCGTATTACCCTCGGATTGTAACTAGAAAGAGACTAGAATCTTACTAGATTTTGGGTCGAAACATGGGTTTGCGATATTTCGCTTAATATCCTTGTACGAGCAAATTTTAGGCTGGGTGAGGGCTCATTCGTAAGAGGAAGTTTCACCGCATGGTGCTCTGGTCATGAGGTTAACGAGATTATGTTTATATCTAATAATATGAGTGTTCAAAGTAGGGAAAAAATCGAGAAAAAATCCTGTACATTTCAATGTATTTTTCTGTCTGTGAAAGCCTTTTTTGACTGATAGGATGACCAGAGCACCATGCGGTGAACCTTCCTCTTTCGAATGAGCCCTCACCCAGCCCAAAATTTGCTCGTACAAGGACATTAAGCGAAATATCGCAAACCCATGTTGTCCGAGGCTATACTACCGCTATGTAAAAAATTATATGCAGCAGCCTAATGTATCTAGATACCCGTGATGCTTTTTGTCGTTTCAGTGACTTTACCAATTCTATAAACGTGCAATCCCAGTCCGCGCCACCATGTTGGCACTGCATACTGGCTTTTTCCACCTGCTCGGAGATCTCTGTGTACTTTATACAGTACGCAAGTGCCCAATTCCGAGGAATTTCGACGACCGGCAGCACTCTCCAGACTTTCGCCGTGATGTCCTCCAACATGTTTAGCGAGGCTCTGTTCCCGGATTCGGGGATTTCCGTTCTGCATGTCTTCCTGATCAACACCTTTTTGGCCGAATTCTCGATATGCTGAAATCATCAATTTCGTGATCATTCAGCGGCTCTTGAGACGTTTCACGAGTATAACGACGGCCACCTGACAGCTGCTCGAGTGGTCGATGCTCGTGGGTGTAACAGACACGATCATGTCCGTGCAAACGAGAATGCATCCGATTTCTATGAAGCGTTTCACCATCAGCCACCGTGATTCTTCGGAAATTCTTTGCGCGAGACGCGGAACAGATCGCAACACGCTGGGGCGAACAGTATAATTACTAGACCGCCGGTGCATATGTAAATTTACAATCTTAAAAATAAGTTTAAGGATCAGTGGGCATTTCAGTACGAATTTCATTTAGGTATAATTTTACTAAAATTCGTGGAGTCGTGTAGTTTACCGAATATTTAACACTGACGACCGGTTTCGCATTTCTCAATTTATAATGATTTAGATAACAAAGATGTGTGTGTGTGTGTGTGTGCTTCTGTTAGAAATTATTAGATAAATTTCTACATTCGACCACGCATTGTTATAAAAAAACTGTTATTAAAAAATTTACCCTTTTTCTATCGAATTTTATTATTCACACGTGTGATTAAACATTTACTTGTACTTCCAATAAATCAACGAGTCAGCTATTCGTTTATTTACTTGAACAGTTTTTACTCAAATGTTTCTAACATTTTATCTAAATACATCTTAGATTCTAATTAGGTTACGTATTGTTTATCTGAAAATTACTCGAAACATGAAGGTCTTGAATTTAGCAAGTTGTCAATCATTCGATTTATATAATAATATGTATATAGTACATGGAATTAGGTATTGAACATGGATATAGGAATATAGGGATGGAGGATGTCGTTGCGGAGTGGAAATCTTTTTAGGAGGGGACGAGGTAGAAACTATCATCTATCAGAGCTGAAACGAAAATCCTGTGGTTCTAGCGTGGTGAACACTTCCGTTTCCTGACGACGTTCGCGAGAAACGATCAGGTAAGATGTATACATACAAGACTTCTTCTCCGATTCACACCTTTTGCTCCGCGATAATTACTCGACATACATGCGTAATTTAGTATAATTTCGTCGTTGTAAGAAAGGGAGCCAGGAGGAATATTGCATTCGTTCTGACTCCCTTTCGGGTCTCTTGTGCAGCAACCTCCTCGTGGTGAGACCTGGGCAATCGGTATTATCCTTTATTTGTAAGTCCTTCTGGTGTCTTATGAATAAAGGATAATATCGAGCCAATAGCTGTACATTTAATAAATATGTTGAGTTTTCAATAAATTCTATTCCTATACCTATTGTCTTTCACAACATTTTGCAATTTTACCTTCCTTCAGATCAAAACATATGTATTATTCAAACTGGTTCGCCCCGGGCGTGAACAATGTCATATATCGTCTTGTTCTATTTAGGTAAAGAGACGAGATAGTATCTCGTCGGTGACAGTATTATAAGGCAATTACAGTATGGGTAATGTGAAGATTCTACACTATATCATTCTTCTTCTACTTGACGAGTATCTCGTCGGTGGTAGAACTT
>CM052300.1:5824771-5843336 GCA_028455765.1 Lasioglossum oenotherae | reverse complement strand
ATTCTTGTTAATACAATTAAGATATTAACCTAAACAATGATTTTTTTCTTTTAAATTACTTTACAAACTCTGAACTGTATGTTAAAAATCTAAAAAAATTATTTTTGTTTATTTAAAGTGATCAAATTTAAAAATAGAAAAACATGCTGTCCAGGCATAGGGCACTTCACCTTATCCGTTTGATCGTTCGACATCGATTGCCCCTTTACGCGGGTGAAATTGCATTTTGGGGCGCGTAACGCCTCTACGCTTCGGTACGGCGCGCGCGGCACGACGCGACGCGACGCGGCAGGAAGCGACAGAGTAACCTATATCGCGGAAAGTCCGTTCGGCCTTGCATGTGTATGGTCCAGAGACTGCGCAGCATCCGCTCGGCGAGCAGACGAATGCTACGGGAACGGGGTACAGCGGCGAATATAGGGGAAGGATTTCGGTTTTTAATCCGTGGGTGTGGATACAGATCGGGGAGGGGAGAACAAAAGTAGGGAGGATATCGCTAGGGGAGTACACGCGCAAAATCTGCGATCATCCTTCTGCGCTTCTCCCTCGTCCCTTTTTCGCCCCTCTTTCTTGCGCTCCCACCACGCTGGTCCTCCCTACCAGCTTCCCCGATACATCCCTTCCATCGTCAGACGTTCCGGCATCCTGTCTCACACCCTGCGTTCGCCGCGGCAGGCGGGGGTTTCTTCTGGTCTCCTAGTGACATTCGTGGGGTCGAGTAACACGTGCGAGGGGAAACAACACCGGTCCGCGGCCAGTGTCCTCGAGGATTTATGCGTTACGAAAATATTCACGTGACAGATTGATCGGTTAATCGTGAACTGGGTGATACTGCAATCGGTTCACAGTTCACGGTTTGTGTGTCGTTCGTCGGTTGGGTGTTGCGGAAGTCGTGATAGTGTACTAGACCCAATCCTCGACTATCCACTATCCATCCTACGGCCTACACCTTCCACCCTCCGCCCCTGAATCCACCCCTCGATTAACCGGAGATCGCCGTGACAAGTTTGATCGTCGGGATCCAATGGCTCAGTGATCGTCCCCATAGAGAAACTATGGATAAGGTGTTTTGTGCCTGTGAACGGTATCGAGTTCGCGACAAACAAGATATTCCACACGCCGGAATATCAAAGAATTATTGGCTTAGAGACCCGCCGCGTTGCACCAGTGATTCGGCATTCTGATTTGCTAATTGTTCGTTCGGTCAAGCGGTGATTGTAGATCGATATCGTGCAGGACGTGCTTCGCTTTAATCTTTCGTTTCTCATTGGAGTAGTAGTCGAGTTCAGTTGACATAGTAAGTAAAAAACGTTACACTTACACACTTTGATTGAACAGGGAGTGTGTTACAACCTATTGCGGACGAGCATTGAAATTGCAATTGAAGGTCATGGACAGAAGCGGATTTTCGTTGTTGAATTTAGCGGCAGATAACAATAGGAAATGACGCGAATCGATGCGACTTTATCGAAAGCCGTATTCTTGGTCGACGAGCAGGTTTTTGTAAAACTCTCGGGGCTTATTGTCAAACAGGCGTCTTCTACTCGATCATTTTTCTTCTTCCAATCTGACCAATCGCTTTAAAAGGAGCAGTGGTGCATTACTTTATTGTGCATTTTTGCGGTAGAAGGTCATCGTAGATCCTGCGTTGTGCAATCGCAATTGCTTAAATAATTCTGACGTCGCACAATCGCTGTCGATCTCGATTTAGAATCACGTAGTTCGTTTATGAGCAGTGTCTAGAACTACAACGTTCGCGTAATTCCCCGTTTTGCGAGGAGCAATACATAAATGCAGACGAAGATAATTTCAAACAGGATATTTTACAGATATTTTGGAGTCAAGCAACATGCATAAATTTTCGTGTTTTCCATGAAAATTGCATTACCGAAAAAGAGACGCCGGAGATTAGTGAAAAAGGACCAAATAAGAACGAGGAGAGAATTGCTGAGTAAAGGATTCCTTTAGTCGCTGACCTCCTGACGATACGACTTCTTCTCATCGATCGGCAACTAATATTTGAGCAACTTAATTTTATCGTGTATACCGACGCGTCATAGCAAATTTGTTGTTTTCATAAAATGCTTTCCTTCGTCTAAAATTGATTAATACATGTTAATATAAAATTTGTAATACCGGATGAGTCGCGTAACGTTGCCACCTCAAATATCTCTGTTGTTTTCAAAGATACGTCAAATGATACCAAAAATATTTTTGTTTTTATGCGATTCTTTTTAGAAATATCAAGATCACCTTCGTTTTTTTTTTAAATGGAATCAGGTATTTTCTGATACATCAATCGATGCAGCTGGACTTTCGTTATAACAAAGTACTAACCTATGTATGTCGAAAAGTTGGTACTTCAGGAGATATTTCCATTTAAATAATTCTAAAACACCATTACTGTCGTACTAAGACGATATACTAGTAAATAAACGCTAATGCTTCGTATAACATAACTTATAATGACATAAGTAGGAATCTTTCAGTATGCTAATGCGCGTATTATGTTGCTATTAATTTGAAATTGCTGTTGCCATAGCAAATGGTAATACAAACACTGAATAAACTTGAATGACTATTAGTTATTTTGCTAATCACACTCCGGGTCAAAAATATGTCAGGTCCAGCTAAAATTCTGAAAATTTGAATGTAGACTAATGTGATAGTACTTAAGCCAGGAAAATAATACTTTTCATTTGAAATGACTCAGCTGGTTTGTGGAGGATGTCGAATATATTGAACATTGCCCCGCAAAGGCATCAAATATTGTCATTTAACCACACAATATTTTTATACAAACATTTTTCATAAAACATTTTCCTAGATTGCTATCAATACTCACCACTTTTTCGAAACAATGCAATCACTGTATATATTTTATTTTACCTTCCAAACTTTGGTATTCTCACAAACTTGATGGTCATTACACTTTTTATTGCCATATCTAGGCGCTCATTGCTTTGAATTGCAACTAAAGTGTCGTTATAAAATATAGTTATATTATTTTCAGCAGTCTGTGTTAGGGAGTGTAATTGTTGAATTCAGGATGAATGGCTACTACATACACAAAATCGTTACTCCAAACTCGACGTTCATGTTGCACGTAGTTAGTATTTTGTAGAATTACAATAGTAATTTTTCTTAAAGTTAAAAAAATGACTTTTTCATTTTTGCATGTAACTTTGTAAATGATAATTTTTTGGAAAATCTAATTGATTATAAAAAAATCAGGTCGTTTGTTACAATTATAAAAAGTTATTCTGTTTTAAAGGGCGTTCGAATACTTTCGTGAGCCCCACTGTATTCTGCTTCAGTCGATGAAGTTGCTACGCGATGCTTGTCGCCGAGTCAACCAACATATTGTGCATCGTTCAAATAGCTGAAACGAATATCCTGATGTACTTTTTGAATCATCTTTATCCTGACCTCCACAATCCGAGTCAACAAAACCACTTATAATTTTCTTTATAATTCAAATAAACCAACACTCGCAAAAGAATGTTCTTCGAATGAAATCAACTACTTAATTGTATATTGACCAATTTCTGTAATTTTATAACATAATCCTGATGTCTGTAACGCTCAGAATTATTTGCGAACCCAGTACATTCGTTCCTGTTGACAATGTCGCTGCCTCTGTTTAACGAGCACACACTGAAATGCCCAAGTACACGTCATGCACGTAAACCGGGGAGAAACAGCAGTGAGAACAGCATAACCCGTTCGTCAACTGCGTCGCCCATTAAACGTTGGCTACATTGCTATCTCTCTCCACTTGCAACTCGTTTCCAGTCTTTCTGTGACGCCCTTGTACAAACAAGAGCACGGCGTAATTCGGTTTATCGATCATTTCAAATTGGTCATTATACGCGACAGAAAAGAACTTTGGTCAAGACTTCTTACCAGAATCAGCTCGTTATCGAATTATACGAGTATGTTCTTAAACTATTAACCACTAACTTTTACACTCATTCATGGAACCCATAAACTCGAGCTGCGCTCTGCATAATTATAACTAATTCTTATCGTAAACAAATGGCAATAGTATTCGTGCCTACATACATACATATATCACGATTTCCCACTGGATATACTGGATATGGAAAACATTAATATACAAAACACATTTCAGCAAGTTTGTGCTTGTCCAACGTACATAAATCAATTTGAAACATTTTTCAAACAATATGTAACATTTCTCTTGATCTCCAGTAACTTTTTCACCGGGCGGCTTTTCAGTTATGAACATTTACGAAGACCAAACAGAGAGCAGATAAATAAAATTGAGATAACAAAAATTATATTACAATTAACGTAAATACAATATAAAGGGTGAGTCCGAATAAATAGAATACTTAAATATCTCCGTTACTTTTCGTTGTACAAAAAACTTCTTAGGACAAAGTTACACTGTTCGAAGGGCCACATGTAACGGTGTAAGGGAAAAAATTTTCGAGGTCATTTTTTAAATGAGATTTCAAGGTCATCGATATTTTTTTCAATGGAATGACGTATTTTTTAATACATCAATCGATGCAACTGGACATTCGTTACAAAAAAGTATACTAACCTATGTATGTCGAAAAGTTAGTAGTTCAGGAGATATTTCAATTTAAATAACTCTAAAACACCATTACTGTCTTACTAACAAGGAAAGTGCAAGGCCTTCGGGTTACCGATTTAGTTGAGATTTCGTATACTTATACAAAACAAAGTTTTTTCATAAACATTAGTATACATCGTATATTAAAATAGTATATAATAAAATATAAAATTTATATAATATATAAAATAGTATAAATCGTGAAAATCTGCAATTTTTTACCATCTTTAAACGTTTGTAGCTCATTGCAACGTCGACCGATTTTGACGAAATTTTCAGAATATGTTTAATTCGCACAGATCTACAAAACGTATTTTTTAAATTTTCAATATAGGTCCACATAAAAAAGTTAAAAAATCAACTTAGAGTATTTTTTCAATTCCGATCAATTGCAATTTTTGAAAAAATTTCTTGTCACATCCTTTAGTAAACTAATTGCTCTAGCTTCCCAAAAAAGTTCAAATCGTATAGTACAATATTAAAAAAAGTTATCGTCTTCTTTCGAGCGGTCTTAAACTGTTGTCCGCTACTGTGCATATAACATTTTCCGACGATTTAGGGGTGAGAACTGTTTGGACTTGTTTCTTAAATGATAACATCAACTCTTGGAACATTTGGAACATTGGGAACTATAATATTCTGCTAGATGCCGTTGGTTAATTGACTAAGTTAGTTAAGTTTCCTAGTTCCCGAGATATTAGCAGCAATAGGGTTTTCATCCCGAACATTGAGGGCCATATTCACCCCTTAGCATGAATGTCAGCAGCTAAAAAACAATACATGTGAAATCTTTTTCAACAAATTATATCCTGCATGAATTTCATTAAAATCGGAGTGTTACACTTGGGTAATGTCTCTCGTAAGTAAGTGAAAGAGTTATTTGCTGAACTAAGAAAGAAATTAACGAAATTAAGCCATTGCAAATGCCCCAAGTGTTCGCTGTGTTCTTCAGACCTGTAAGTTTATTCAACGGTTGTAAATGAGCTAAAATCCTCGACTAACAAAACAACACTACGATGAGAAAGTAACATTTGTAAAAGAAGATATTCACTGGAGGAACAAAATGAAAACATGTTTGGTGTATGAACAAAATGAAATTTAAGTTGGACATTTCATTATCACAACTTAAGAAAAAAGACTTGTGAAAACACGATGGAAAATGGGTGGGGTAGTATGACAGTCTGGACCAAAGTCGGACAGAAAAGCAAAATCGATATTATACAGGGTGGGGCATTTATCCTGGCCATATGGAATATCTCGGAAACTAAATTCCAGAGAAAGAAATATTTCAAATAAAAGACATTATACTAGTAAATAAACGATAACGTCTCAGTACGACAGTGATGGTGTTTTAGAATTATTTAAATTGAAATATCTCATGAACTACTAACTTTTCGACATACATGGGTTAGTACTTTTTTATAACGAATGTCGAGCTCCATCGATTTATGTTGTGACGTGGCAGTTTTGTCGACGTACTCCGATCCGAATATCGGAAGACCGGGTCACCCTCTGGCAAGATAAACTCGAGATGGGCAATGGCGAGCGCTTTCCTTGGGCACGAGCGAGACCCATGGGCAGAGAACTCATGATTTTGAGCGTCGCGCCAATTTGCGCCGGAGGCGTCGCGTCGACGAGGGCATCCGGTACCGAAAGAAACATCAACTCAGCCCTGTCGTCACATCGGCAAAAGAAAGCCTTGGTCCGAAGCAATCAAAAATATTGGAAGGCGCTCCATTAACATGTTGAGCAGAATCAGAGCAAGTCATTACAATCTATCAGCTTCTCTTTACAGGAAGAATTACATTGCCTATTCACAATGTGACTGTGGATATGAAAGCGAAGACATCGACTACATTATTTCGAACTGCCCACTATACGATGACAAAAGAGCAAAACTCCTAAGGACCTTCGACGGGAAAGACATACACAACTGGAGAAAGATATTACCAAGATTCTGTGTAAAAAAGACGACTCCATTCTGAGATCGATAGCGGTCTTTCTAATCCAAATTGACAAAGCAATATAACGGTTTACTAGCCTACACAAAAGTGATAGTATAACAGATTTTATAATATCTAAGCATAATTATATTTTTCAAATTTAATGTGCACATTCATATGTAAGCAGCTGTTTTACACTACTTGAAATGTATTGACGGGTTTGAATTGGGCAAATAGTGCTTCGGCTCTACAACGCCATCCCTGTACTATGATATGGAGTAAAGAATAAACCATTAACCATTAACCAGCCCTGTCGTCGCCTCGTCCGGATAGAAGCTTGGAACGCGACCGGATTGGTCTACGACGATCGTCTCCGAGGGATGCGGCCGATCACCGAGCATGCTGCCGGAGAAGCCGCGAATTGCCGGCAGCCAAGGACCGTCGCGCAGGACCCGGTCCTGCCAAAATCTAGCGAGCGATAGGCCAAAGCGTTTCGCGGGGGGAAAAGTTAGGAAAGCGGGGGACGCTCTGCTTCCGCGTTACCGAGCCACGGCGTAAGGGATCACTGATTCGTTGGCTTTAGTTACGATAAGACCTGACTTATTGCGTAAAAATCGAAGTCTTTTGCGAGAATGCTGCCGGACTGAGGGACAGTGAAGCGCCGTAGAACAGATGCCGGCAGCCTGTTACTTGTGGCAAGTCTCTGTCAGATTTCCCTTCGATTTGCAGTGATTTCTTTCGCGTTGGCTCGGTTAGCGTTTTACGGATCCGCGATCGCGTCGCCGAAAGATCGACGTGGCTTCGATGCTGCCGGTTGCAGCGTAAATTCGCGGACGGTACGAATCCGTCGAGCGGCGATCGCGCGGGGAATATTAATTTGCGAGGGTTGAGCCCTATTTTCATTTTTGCGAGGATCTTCGTCGTATCTTTCACGCTAACCTCGTTCGTCCTACGGTGGGACCACGGTGTATTATAGAGGTGTTACGACTAAGCACCTCTGTGAGGCTGAAGTTTTGTGATAGATAGAGGTTAGTACTCTGGTCGCCGCCAGATGGAATACTAGTCATCCTCACAGTTTTCATGTACGTGTGTGAATGAGATTGTGTGTAGCAGCGTGTCCATGTAGCCCGTGCTAAGGTATATGTACGGTGCATACTTTAGCACAGGCTACACGGACATGCTGCTACACACAATCTCATTCACACGCGTACATGAAAACTGTGAGGATGACTAGTATTCCATCTGGCGGCGACCAGAGTACTAACCTCTATCTATCACAAAACTTCAGCCTCACAGAGGTGCTTAGTCGTAACACCTCTATAATACACCGTGGTCCCACCGTAGGACGAACGAGGTTAGCGTGAAAGATACGACGAAGATCCTCGCAAAAATGAAAATAGGGCTCAACCCTCGCAAATTAATATTCCCCGCGCGATCGCCGCTCGACGGATTCGTACCGTCCGCGAATTTACGCTGCAACCGGCAGCATCGAAGCCACGTCGATCTTTCGGCGACGCGATCGCGGATCCGTAAAACGCTAACCGAGCCAACGCGAAAGAAATCACTGCAAATCGAAGGGAAATCTGACAGAGACTTGCCACAAGTAACAGGCTGCCGGCATCTGTTCTACGGCGCTTCACTGTCCCTCAGTCCGGCAGCATTCTCGCAAAAGACTTCGATTTTTACGCAATAAGTCAGGTCTTATCGTAACTAAAGCCAACGAATCAGTGATCCCTTACGCCGTGGCTCGGTAACGCGGAAGCAGAGCGTCCCCCGCTTTCCTAACTTTTCCCCCCGCGAAACGCTTTGGCCTATCGCTCGCTAGATTTTGGCAGGACCGGGTCCTGCGCGACGGTCCTTGGCTGCCGGCAATTCGCGGCTTCTCCGGCAGCATGCTCGGTGATCGGCCGCATCCCTCGGAGACGATCGTCGTAGACCAATCCGGTCGCGTTCCAAGCTTCTATCCGGACGAGGCGACGACAGGGCTGGTTAATGGTTAATGGTTTATTCTTTACTCCATATCATAGTACAGGGATGGCGTTGTAGAGCCGAAGCACTATTTGCCCAATTCAAACCCGTCAATACATTTCAAGTAGTGTAAAACAGCTGCTTACATATGAATGTGCACATTAAATTTGAAAAATATAATTATGCTTAGATATTATAAAATCTGTTATACTATCACTTTTGTGTAGGCTAGTAAACCGTTATATTGCTTTGTCAATTTGGATTAGAAAGACCGCTATCGATCTCAGAATGGAGTCGTCTTTTTTACACAGAATCTTGGTAATATCTTTCTCCAGTTGTGTATGTCTTTCCCGTCGAAGGTCCTTAGGAGTTTTGCTCTTTTGTCATCGTATAGTGGGCAGTTCGAAATAATGTAGTCGATGTCTTCGCTTTCATATCCACAGTCACATTGTGAATAGGCAATGTAATTCTTCCTGTAAAGAGAAGCTGATAGATTGTAATGACTTGCTCTGATTCTGCTCAACATGTTAATGGAGCGCCTTCCAATATTTTTGATTGCTTCGGACCAAGGCTTTCTTTTGCCGATGTGACGACAGGGCTGAGTTGATGTTTCTTTCGGTACCGGATGCCCTCGTCGACGCGACGCCTCCGGCGCAAATTGGCGCGACGCTCAAAATCATGAGTTCTCTGCCCATGGGTCTCGCTCGTGCCCAAGGAAAGCGCTCGCCATTGCCCATCTCGAGTTTATCTTGCCAGAGGGTGACCCGGTCTTCCGATATTCGGATCGGAGTACGTCGACAAAACTGCCACGTCACAACATAAATCGATGGAGCTCGACATTCGTTATAAAAAAGTACTAACCCATGTATGTCGAAAAGTTAGTAGTTCATGAGATATTTCAATTTAAATAATTCTAAAACACCATCACTGTCGTACTGAGACGTTATCGTTTATTTACTAGTATAATGTCTTTTATTTGAAATATTTCTTTCTCTGGAATTTAGTTTCCGAGATATTCCATATGGCCAGGATAAATGCCCCACCCTGTATAATATCGATTTTGCTTTTCTGTCCGACTTTGGTCCAGACTGTCATACTACCCCACCCATTTTCCATCGTGTTTTCACAAGTCTTTTTTCTTAAGTTGTGATAATGAAATGTCCAACTTAAATTTCATTTTGTTCATACACCAAACATGTTTTCATTTTGTTCCTCCAGTGAATATCTTCTTTTACAAATGTTACTTTCTCATCGTAGTGTTGTTTTGTTAGTCGAGGATTTTAGCTCATTTACAACCGTTGAATAAACTTACAGGTCTGAAGAACACAGCGAACACTTGGGGCATTTGCAATGGCTTAATTTCGTTAATTTCTTTCTTAGTTCAGCAAATAACTCTTTCACTTACTTACGAGAGACATTACCCAAGTGTAACACTCCGATTTTAATGAAATTCATGCAGGATATAATTTGTTGAAAAAGATTTCACATGTATTGTTTTTTAGCTGCTGACATTCATGCTAAGGGGTGAATATGGCCCTCAATGTTCGGGATGAAAACCCTATTGCTGCTAATATCTCGGGAACTAGGAAACTTAACTAACTTAGTCAATTAACCAACGGCATCTAGCAGAATATTATAGTTCCCAATGTTCCAAATGTTCCAAGAGTTGATGTTATCATTTAAGAAACAAGTCCAAACAGTTCTCACCCCTAAATCGTCGGAAAATGTTATATGCACAGTAGCGGACAACAGTTTAAGACCGCTCGAAAGAAGACGATAACTTTTTTTAATATTGTACTATACGATTTGAACTTTTTTGGGAAGCTAGAGCAATTAGTTTACTAAAGGATGTGACAAGAAATTTTTTCAAAAATTGCAATTGATCGGAATTGAAAAAATACTCTAAGTTGATTTTTTAACTTTTTTATGTGGACCTATATTGAAAATTTAAAAAATACGTTTTGTAGATCTGTGCGAATTAAACATATTCTGAAAATTTCGTCAAAATCGGTCGACGTTGCAATGAGCTACAAACGTTTAAAGATGGTAAAAAATTGCAGATTTTCACGATTTATACTATTTTATATATTATATAAATTTTATATTTTATTATATACTATTTTAATATACGATGTATACTAATGTTTATGAAAAAACTTTGTTTTGTATAAGTATACGAAATCTCAACTAAATCGGTAACCCGAAGGCCTTGCACTTTCCTTGTTAGTAAGACAGTAATGGTGTTTTAGAGTTATTTAAATTGAAATATCTCCTGAACTACTAACTTTTCGACATACATAGGTTAGTATACTTTTTTGTAACGAATGTCCAGTTGCATCGATTGATGTATTAAAAAATACGTCATTCCATTGAAAAAAATATCGATGACCTTGAAATCTCATTTAAAAAATGACCTCGAAAATTTTTTCCCTTACACCGTTACATGTGGCCCTTCGAACAGTGTAACTTTGTCCTAAGAAGTTTTTTGTACAACGAAAAGTAACGGAGATATTTAAGTATTCTATTTATTCGGACTCACCCTTTATATTGTATTTACGTTAATTGTAATATAATTTTTGTTATCTCAATTTTATTTATCTGCTCTCTGTTTGGTCTTCGTAAATGTTCATAACTGAAAAGCCGCCCGGTGAAAAAGTTACTGGAGATCAAGAGAAATGTTACATATTGTTTGAAAAATGTTTCAAATTGATTTATGTACGTTGGACAAGCACAAACTTGCTGAAATGTGTTTTGTATATTAATGTTTTCCATATCCAGTATATCCAGTGGGAAATCGTGATATATGTATGTATGTAGGCACGAATACTATTGCCATTTGTTTACGATAAGAATTAGTTATAATTATGCAGAGCGCAGCTCGAGTTTATGGGTTCCATGAATGAGTGTAAAAGTTAGTGGTTAATAGTTTAAGAACATACTCGTATAATTCGATAACGAGCTGATTCTGGTAAGAAGTCTTGACCAAAGTTCTTTTCTGTCGCGTATAATGACCAATTTGAAATGATCGATAAACCGAATTACGCCGTGCTCTTGTTTGTACAAGGGCGTCACAGAAAGACTGGAAACGAGTTGCAAGTGGAGAGAGATAGCAATGTAGCCAACGTTTAATGGGCGACGCAGTTGACGAACGGGTTATGCTGTTCTCACTGCTGTTTCTCCCCGGTTTACGTGCATGACGTGTACTTGGGCATTTCAGTGTGTGCTCGTTAAACAGAGGCAGCGACATTGTCAACAGGAACGAATGTACTGGGTTCGCAAATAATTCTGAGCGTTACAGACATCAGGATTATGTTATAAAATTACAGAAATTGGTCAATATACAATTAAGTAGTTGATTTCATTCGAAGAACATTCTTTTGCGAGTGTTGGTTTATTTGAATTATAAAGAAAATTATAAGTGGTTTTGTTGACTCGGATTGTGGAGGTCAGGATAAAGATGATTCAAAAAGTACATCAGGATATTCGTTTCAGCTATTTGAACGATGCACAATATGTTGGTTGACTCGGCGACAAGCATCGCGTAGCAACTTCATCGACTGAAGCAGAATACAGTGGGGCTCACGAAAGTATTCGAACGCCCTTTAAAACAGAATAACTTTTTATAATTGTAACAAACGACCTGATTTTTTTATAATCAATTAGATTTTCCAAAAAATTATCATTTACAAAGTTACATGCAAAAATGAAAAAGTCATTTTTTTAACTTTAAGAAAAATTACTATTGTAATTCTACAAAATACTAACTACGTGCAACATGAACGTCGAGTTTGGAGTAACGATTTTGTGTATGTAGTAGCCATTCATCCTGAATTCAACAATTACACTCCCTAACACAGACTGCTGAAAATAATATAACTATATTTTATAACGACACTTTAGTTGCAATTCAAAGCAATGAGCGCCTAGATATGGCAATAAAAAGTGTAATGACCATCAAGTTTGTGAGAATACCAAAGTTTGGAAGGTAAAATAAAATATATACAGTGATTGCATTGTTTCGAAAAAGTGGTGAGTATTGATAGCAATCTAGGAAAATGTTTTATGAAAAATGTTTGTATAAAAATATTGTGTGGTTAAATGACAATATTTGATGCCTTTGCGGGGCAATGTTCAATATATTCGACATCCTCCACAAACCAGCTGAGTCATTTCAAATGAAAAGTATTATTTTCCTGGCTTAAGTACTATCACATTAGTCTACATTCAAATTTTCAGAATTTTAGCTGGACCTGACATATTTTTGACCCGGAGTGTGATTAGCAAAATAACTAATAGTCATTCAAGTTTATTCAGTGTTTGTATTACCATTTGCTATGGCAACAGCAATTTCAAATTAATAGCAACATAATACGCGCATTAGCATACTGAAAGATTCCTACTTATGTCATTATAAGTTATGTTATACGAAGCATTAGCGTTTATTTACTAGTATATCGTCTTAGTACGACAGTAATGGTGTTTTAGAATTATTTAAATGGAAATATCTCCTGAAGTACCAACTTTTCGACATACATAGGTTAGTACTTTGTTATAACGAAAGTCCAGCTGCATCGATTGATGTATCAGAAAATACCTGATTCCATTTAAAAAAAAAACGAAGGTGATCTTGATATTTCTAAAAAGAATCGCATAAAAACAAAAATATTTTTGGTATCATTTGACGTATCTTTGAAAACAACAGAGATATTTGAGGTGGCAACGTTACGCGACTCATCCGGTATTACAAATTTTATATTAACATGTATTAATCAATTTTAGACGAAGGAAAGCATTTTATGAAAACAACAAATTTGCTATGACGCGTCGGTATACACGATAAAATTAAGTTGCTCAAATATTAGTTGCCGATCGATGAGAAGAAGTCGTATCGTCAGGAGGTCAGCGACTAAAGGAATCCTTTACTCAGCAATTCTCTCCTCGTTCTTATTTGGTCCTTTTTCACTAATCTCCGGCGTCTCTTTTTCGGTAATGCAATTTTCATGGAAAACACGAAAATTTATGCATGTTGCTTGACTCCAAAATATCTGTAAAATATCCTGTTTGAAATTATCTTCGTCTGCATTTATGTATTGCTCCTCGCAAAACGGGGAATTACGCGAACGTTGTAGTTCTAGACACTGCTCATAAACGAACTACGTGATTCTAAATCGAGATCGACAGCGATTGTGCGACGTCAGAATTATTTAAGCAATTGCGATTGCACAACGCAGGATCTACGATGACCTTCTACCGCAAAAATGCACAATAAAGTAATGCACCACTGCTCCTTTTAAAGCGATTGGTCAGATTGGAAGAAGAAAAATGATCGAGTAGAAGACGCCTGTTTGACAATAAGCCCCGAGAGTTTTACAAAAACCTGCTCGTCGACCAAGAATACGGCTTTCGATAAAGTCGCATCGATTCGCGTCATTTCCTATTGTTATCTGCCGCTAAATTCAACAACGAAAATCCGCTTCTGTCCATGACCTTCAATTGCAATTTCAATGCTCGTCCGCAATAGGTTGTAACACACTCCCTGTTCAATCAAAGTGTGTAAGTGTAACGTTTTTTACTTACTATGTCAACTGAACTCGACTACTACTCCAATGAGAAACGAAAGATTAAAGCGAAGCACGTCCTGCACGATATCGATCTACAATCACCGCTTGACCGAACGAACAATTAGCAAATCAGAATGCCGAATCACTGGTGCAACGCGGCGGGTCTCTAAGCCAATAATTCTTTGATATTCCGGCGTGTGGAATATCTTGTTTGTCGCGAACTCGATACCGTTCACAGGCACAAAACACCTTATCCATAGTTTCTCTATGGGGACGATCACTGAGCCATTGGATCCCGACGATCAAACTTGTCACGGCGATCTCCGGTTAATCGAGGGGTGGATTCAGGGGCGGAGGGTGGAAGGTGTAGGCCGTAGGATGGATAGTGGATAGTCGAGGATTGGGTCTAGTACACTATCACGACTTCCGCAACACCCAACCGACGAACGACACACAAACCGTGAACTGTGAACCGATTGCAGTATCACCCAGTTCACGATTAACCGATCAATCTGTCACGTGAATATTTTCGTAACGCATAAATCCTCGAGGACACTGGCCGCGGACCGGTGTTGTTTCCCCTCGCACGTGTTACTCGACCCCACGAATGTCACTAGGAGACCAGAAGAAACCCCCGCCTGCCGCGGCGAACGCAGGGTGTGAGACAGGATGCCGGAACGTCTGACGATGGAAGGGATGTATCGGGGAAGCTGGTAGGGAGGACCAGCGTGGTGGGAGCGCAAGAAAGAGGGGCGAAAAAGGGACGAGGGAGAAGCGCAGAAGGATGATCGCAGATTTTGCGCGTGTACTCCCCTAGCGATATCCTCCCTACTTTTGTTCTCCCCTCCCCGATCTGTATCCACACCCACGGATTAAAAACCGAAATCCTTCCCCTATATTCGCCGCTGTACCCCGTTCCCGTAGCATTCGTCTGCTCGCCGAGCGGATGCTGCGCAGTCTCTGGACCATACACATGCAAGGCCGAACGGACTTTCCGCGATATAGGTTACTCTGTCGCTTCCTGCCGCGTCGCGTCGCGTCGTGCCGCGCGCGCCGTACCGAAGCGTAGAGGCGTTACGCGCCCCAAAATGCAATTTCACCCGCGTAAAGGGGCAATCGATGTCGAACGATCAAACGGATAAGGTGAAGTGCCCTATGCCTGGACAGCATGTTTTTCTATTTTTAAATTTGATCACTTTAAATAAACAAAAATAATTTTTTTAGATTTTTAACATACAGTTCAGAGTTTGTAAAGTAATTTAAAAGAAAAAAATCATTGTTTAGGTTAATATCTTAATTGTATTAACAAGAATAATTCAAACCTATAGTTGGACATATTAAATCCAATCTAAGCTAGTACCTGGACAGAAGTAAAGCCTATACCGGGACAAATTAAATTTACATATACTCTGCAACAGACACTATAGTGCTCCAAGCACTATGGAGAGCGAGACGCGAGACCGGGAGGAGTGGGGGTATTCTTTGAGAATGCCTCCGATCGAGCAAAAATTTGCCCATGCCTGATCTATAACATCAAACTTTATATTAAATCTTTAATGATGCACATATGAATATATTATTATTGGATATTACATTCTGCCCTTAATTTGTTGTGTAATTATCTTTTTTCTTTCGTGTAAATTATTATTGATTTCTTGTTCTTGTTCTTCTTTAATTTCCTATCTCTCTTTTTCCTGCTTTTTTGACAAACGTTCTTCTTCTGTAATTTTTTTTCTTGCTCCTTTTTCCAAGATCTTTCTTCTGTCTTCGACAGTACAGTTGGTGGTCCTTTGTTAGCATCCACCGAACTTAAATTTTTCATTCTAGAATGCGTGCTTTTTGGAAACTTAAACTGGCCCACTGTATTGAGAGCTCGTGCTTGTACGATGGATTCAACAGAATGAGATTCTTGATTTCTCTTCAATTTTTTATTTTTATTCAATCTTCTACTTTCCTTCAATCTGTCATTTTTAATAATATCCTTAGATTTTACGTACACTTTTGGCTTTCTCTTACTTTAATCTGTTTTTTTATGATACTTATTAATTACTTTTTTCGACTGGAATCAAAAGTTTTATTTCTAGTGATGGCCATTATCAAATTTAATTTTTGAAGGAAGTTTACAATCTGAAAAGAACATTTTTTTAAGAACTATATCGACATGAATAATTAATTTTTGAGGTTAGGTATTAATACTGATAGATTTATGACATAAAAATTACATATTATTAACGTCACAGCCGGAACACATTTTCTACATACGTTATACAAGCTAATAGAAAACTACTTATACGTACATTTAGTTAAATCATTTGCAAACAATGCGTTGATTGTAAGCACACTGCGCATAAGCTTAGAGTGGGACAGCTACTATCATCGCGTCCCAGTATGGAGTACTTATATTTGAAAACAGTCCTAATCTTGGATATTTGGATTAATAATTATTATTTACGTTAAGTTTGATTGCCAATTTATTTTAAAATATCAATATTATTATGCGTGATAATTATTTTTCGTCTGAGGGCTTAAATTATATCTTTCTTTCTAACAGAAGTTCGAACTATAAATGCACATGATTCGCATGTAAATAGACTATTTTGTATACTGTTTTCAGATGAACTTTGAATTTATTTTTAAATTTCAATTGATGTCATAACGAAATAATATTCACGCGTACTTGTAGCTAAGGCCTCAGAATATATAATATAATTATTTAATCTCTTAATTACTGATTTTACTATGAAAATTCAATTGTCCAGATTTAGGTATCACTTTTGGACTGTCCAGACTTAGGGCACTTCAGCTTAGTTTCGGGTGAAAGTTTCTTACAAGTTACTAGACGTTTCACAACAGGTACATACACTTCTGGACAAAAACATAGCACTGCATGCGTGCTATCTTTAATTTCTCGAAGATTACAGACAAATTCGGAAGGAAACGCGTAGTATTGCAATTGTTACTAGTGTTCCTGATTTATCAACATTTTTCATTTCTCGAGAAATGTGAAATAAGACTATCTTTCTCGAGAATTTTTAATGAAATAAAAAAAATATTGGAAAACTGGATTATCGTTGATAATATTTATCGAAACCGCAAGAAACATTAACTCAATGTTTATTCCTGTTCAATATGTACATTAGGGTGGCCCTAAACCAGGCCTGGCCAACGCGCGGCTCGTGGCTCGCGGGTCGCATGTGGCCCGCCATGTTAAATTATGCGGCCCGCCAGGCGATTTTATATTTATGTATACAAAAAATATTAAATAAACGAAGTGTCATTGTTATAATGCGCAAGTTGCGACTATGAACTCCAGTTCTATATTTGATATCTTTGATATAATTGAGTTACAGTGGAACAATGAAATGAAACAAATTTTTGCGTCCACATAAAAATTTGATTTTTGCAATACTTATATTACATCCGAGAGATATTCAAACTTCAGATATTTTGCACATCGAGTTCTAAGTTGTAGCTGCTTTTGGATCCACAAAATTTAATAATTAAATGACGTAGTTAATTTATTCTATAATAGAAGCAAGGGGCGTGTGTAATTTATAAAAAGGATCTCTAAACTTTAAAAGTCTAGAGGGTGATCACATATCCACAGAAACTGGATCGATATTAAAATTACCATTTCCTTCAATGCAGCTATGTAACTATGCAATAATAAATGAACGTATCCTCCCTGATTCTTAATATCCTCGTCGGCGATCTCTTGATCCTTTGTGTCATCAATCACTTGTGCGACCAGCCCGCAATTTATCACTGATACTTACACAACTCTGCTTTCCTCTAAACATACGGGCCAGTTTTATTATCTTACTTATTTTAATCCTTGAAAAACACATCATTACGATAAGTCGCAACGTATTCATATAAATAAAATTAACAACTTTGTATGTATACATATATTTACCTTTACATAGTTCAAAATCATGTTTCTGTAAACTTATCTATACATGAGCAGAAAATTTATCTCCATTTAATGTAGCACATTGGAATACAAAATTATAATAAAATGTCATTACTTCTGATGCAAGCATATTTTAACATGTTCTACCTAGCTACTATGTATTTCATAATTCTAAAAAACATATAGCTTAACAATAGGAATTAATATAATTATTCATTGTTTCACAATGTACAATTTCTAAATTAGAACAGATGATATTTTCCTAGTGCTTTAATATTTAAAATGAAAACGAAAATTAGAAACTATACAATCACTAAAAAATTCTCGGATCCGACAGTAGTGACACTGGCAATTCCGATCAACAAAAGCGCCGACGGTAATGTACCATACGAGTAACAGAAATCACGAGAGCCAGCACCGACGAGATATGTACCACCGACGAGATACTATTAAAGACTGCCAGCCCCTGTGTTATTCAGCGGGACCGATAACCGGGCGCGACGGGCGCGGGGATAACGTAGAACTCACAGTGATCTGAAATACCACATCGCTAAAAGTTCTACCACCGACGAGA